>JAUCMX010000018.1:21593221-21638460 GCA_033459395.1 Hemibagrus guttatus
CTCATACATGTCCTGCACCACTCTGACATACTTCTCTGCTACTCCTGACTTCCTCATACAGTACCACAGCTCTTCTCTTGGCACCCTGTCATACGCTTTCTCCAAGTCTACAAACACACTGTGCAACTCCCTCTGACCATCCCTATACTTCTCCATCAAAATTCTCAGAGCAAAAATTGCATCTGTTGTGCTCTTTCTGGGCATGAAGCCATACTGCTGCTCACAAATTTCCACTACCTTCCTTAACCTAGCTTCCACTACTCTTTCCCATAGCTTCATTGTATGGCTCATCAACTTTATCCCCCTATAGTTGCTGCAACTCTGCACGTCACCCTTATTCTTAAAGATCGGCACTAACACACTTCTTCTCCATTCCTCAGGCATCCTCTCACTCTCTAAAACCCTGTTGAACAAACTAGTTAAAAATTCCACTGCTGCCTCTCCCAGACACTTCCAGACCTCCACCGGGATGTCGTCAGGACAAACTGCCTTTCCACTTTTCATCCTCTTCAAAGCCTTCCTGACTTCATCCTTTCTAATCTTATCTACTTTCTGTTCCACAGAGTTCACCCCTTCTACTCTTTTTTCCCTCTCATTTTCCTCATTTATCAGCTCCTCAAAGTATTCCTTCCATCTCCTCTGTACACTCTCCTCACTTGTGAGCACCCTTCCATCTCTATCCTTAATAACTCTAACTTGCTGCACATCCTTCCCATCTCGATCCCTCTGCCTAGCTAACCTGTACAAGTCCTTCTCTCCTTCTCTAGTGTCTAACCTAGTGTACAACTCGTGATATGCCTTCTGCTTGGCCTTAGACACCTCCCTCTTCACTCTGCGCTGTAACTCCTTGTATTCCTGTCTATTCTCTTCAGTCCTGTCCATGTCCCACTTCTTCTTGGCTAACCTCTTCCTCTGGATACTATCCTGAACTTCCTCATTCCACCACCAAGTCTCCTTATCTTCTTTCCTCCTTCCAGATGACACACCCAGCACCTTTCTCCCTGTCTCCCTGATCACTTCTGCTGTAGTTTCCCAGTCATCTGGCAGCACTACCTGACCACCCAGAGCCTGCCTCAACTTCTGTCTAAATTCCTCACAACATTCCTCCTTTTTCAGCTTCCACCACTTGGTTTTCTTCTCTATGTTTGACCTCATCTTCTTACAGACCAACAAAGTCATCCTACACACCACCATCCTATGCTGTCTGGCTACACTCTCTCCCACAACCACTTTACAGTCACTAATCTCTTTCAGATTGCCTCTTCTACAAAAGGATGTAGTCTACCTGTGTTCTCCTACCCTCCACTCTTGTAAGTCACTCTATGCTCCTCCCTCTTCTGAAAATAAGTGTTAACCACACCCATGTCCATCCTCTTAGCAAAGTCCACTACCATCTGTCCTTCAAGGTTCCTTTCCTTAACTCCAAACTTGCCCATCACCTCCTCATCACCTGTGTTCCCCTCACCAACATGTCCATTAAAATCCGCTCCTATCACCACTCTCTCACCTGTGGAAATACTCTCCATCACCTCATCTAATTCACTCCAGAATTTCTCTTTCTCCTCTAACTCACAACCTACCTGTGGGGCATAACCACTAACAACATTCAACATCACCCCTTCAATCTCTAACTTCAGACTCATCGCCCTGTCTGACACTCTCTTCACCTCCAGGACATTCCTCACAAACTCCTCCTTCAGGATCACACCTACCCCATTTCTCTTACTATCCACACCATAATAAAACAGCTTGAATCCTGCTCCGAGCCTTGCTACCCTTCCACCTGGTCTCCTGTACACACAGTATATCCACCTTCCTTCTCTCCATCATATCAGCCAGCTCTCTACCTTTCCCTGTCATAGTACCAACATTCAGAGTTCCTATTCTCAGTCCTACACTCTTACCTTTCCTCTTCTCTCTCTGTCTGCGCACTCTCCTCCCTCCTCTACTTCTTCAACCAACAGTAGCCCAATTTCCACCGGCGCCCTGTAGGTCAACGGCGCCGATGGCGGTCGTTGTTAACCCGGGCCTCGACCGATCCGGTATGAAATTCGTACTGACGATTCGCATGGTTAAATTTGGCAATGTTTTATGCCGGATGCCCTTCCTGACGCAACCCTCTCTATTTATCCGGGCTTGGGACCGGCACAGAAGTCACTGGACTGTGACCCCCATGGCTAGATTTTATCCTAGCAATATCTCTGAGATAAAAGAAGCCTACACTAGTGATATAAAGACTAGAGTCATTAATCACACCAAGATCTTTTACTGCTGGACAAGATAAAATAGAAAGACCATCCACAGTTCCTCTGTAATCAGAAAGCTTACTTCTAGCTGCATGTGGTCCTAGTACAAGGACCTCTGTCTGTCAGAGTTAAGCAGGAGGAAGTTAGTGACCGTCCACTGTCTAATGTCCTTTACACATTCTTCAATCTTAATAATCTGGTGTCTCTCATCTGACTTAGCTGAAACATACAGCTGTGTGTCATCCGCATAACAGTGGAAGCTAATACCATGTTTATGAATAATTGTACCAAGAGGAAGTGTTATTCTGTTATACTTATGTTAAAGGTAATGGAGAAAAGATTCTCTAGAAATAAGTATTGTTTTCAAAGTTAATTCATTTTGTCAATGTTTTTCTATGGTAATTAGTCCAGTAATTGATTATTTGTTAAGGTCACGACACTTCCAGAGTCTCAGGAAGTAGTCCGCCTGTCATGAGGAGGATAAACCTTTATAGGAGATTCAAAAATAAATGGTGACCGGTGGTTGCTAACACTGGGGTGTAACTGAGATGGAAGGCAGTGATGCTTCTGCTAGAGATTCAGAAATGGAAGAAGGGTTGTTGTGTGGTTTATGAAGGGGTAGATTTGTAACTGGACAGTAGTGGAAAATAGGAACATGAAGAAAGCTGGAAGTCAAATATCTGAATCGGATAGTAAAAGGGGACAAGAACAATTAAAAGGAAGTAAAGACAAGCATAAAGAAATGATAAAATTTCTGAATGAATGAATACACTAAACCCAATCAAAGTAACAAAGGTATTGAAGGAAGCAGTAGGTAAAATAATAAGTGCTAAAGTTGTACAAGATAGAAATTACTGATCTTCTGTAGAGACAATAAACAGCAAATAAGATCAGCTGAATTTGACAACAGAAAGAAAAAAAACAGTTTTAGATTTAACTATTATATCTCAAAATCTAGCTAGAATTAGTGATAGGAGAGTATTGAATAATAATCCAATGGGAAGTGATCACTTCCCTATTATATGCAAATTAGGGGTTGAAGTAGCTTTAGCAAATAGAGAATTTATACCTAGGGGGAAGTTCAATACAGCAGATGGGAATGTTTTTAAGGGAAAAAGTGAAGCATTAAGTACATGTAGACATTGAAGAACTTCATGATAAAATATGTGGAGTTGTTATTAATACTGCAGAAGAGATTATTAGAAAAATACAGGAAAGTATAAGAAGAAAGCAGACCCATAGTGGACAGAAGAATGTAATATAGTAATAAGAGAAAGAAACTGCGCATCAAAAAAAGTAAGAAAAACATTTGTATTTGATGATTTTATTAAATAGAGGACAGGCTGAGGTAAGAAAAGTGATAAAAGATGCTAAAAGAAATTATTGGAGAGAATTTCGTTGTACTGTAAGAGAAAAGGTAGACAGAAGTGATTTATGGGGAATGGTTAAGAAAATGGGTGGAGTCCATAGGTATAATAAACTTCCTGTATTAATTAATGATGGTATGTAATTTGTATCTAATAGTGAAAAAGCAGAAGAATTAGCTAAAACATTTACTAAAGTACACAGTAATGGAAATATATCAAATGAAATGTGAAGGCACAGAGTGCAAATTTTGGCAGAGAAACCAGGAATGCAGATGCAGAAAACAGATGCAGAATGTTCTCTATTTGAATTGAAGCAATTGTTAGTGGGATTGAAACACACTTCCCCAGGAAAGGAGGAAATATGGTATGAAGTGATTAGAAACTCTAACAGAAACTCTCCAGACTCTTTTTTTTTCTCTTCAAGTTTTCTTTTTGTGGATTCCTGCCCATGTGGGGATTATGGAAAATGAAATAGAGGATGATTTAGTAAAAAATATTCAAGAATAAATGTTCATGTCCCTCTGGGGAAAGCTGAAATGAAGGGGTTAATTAAAAGATAATTAAGAAAAGATGGCAAGAGTTATGAACACAGGAAGGAAAGGGAAGACACAGGAAATAAATAAAGAAGTAGGATATGTGAAACAGGTTTGTGGAAAAAGAAGGAATGATGTGATAATATCATGACTCTGTGTTGGACACAGCATTGAATCAATGACTTTTTGAAATTTCATCTCAGGCTCGCTCACTAGGGAAAATTTTGTCTAACATCTAGGACTGTTTGTTTGTATGTTTATTGTTTCTTATGTTCTGTGAAACTGCTTTGAGACAATGCTCTTTGTTGAGACAATGCGCTATACAAATAAAATTGAATTGAAAAATTGAATTGAAATTGGTAAACACAATACAGGACTGTGCAGCAAATGTGGATTTCCCCAGATCTCAGCTCATAGAGGTAGTTTAGTCTGGAGGAGTAAAAAAGTTCTTATAAAAGTTCTCTCTGAACAGTGACCAAAGCATTATTAGAGTACCTTAAGAAAACAAAAACAAAACCTCTTCTACGATGCTGAATCATTGTTTGAACGTCAGTGTTACGTTCTGTAAAGTTTAATTTGACAACAGGAAGAAAAAAAACAGTTTTAGATTTAACTGTTATATCTCAGAATCTAGCTAGTAATAGGAGAGTATTGAATAATAATCCAATGGGAGATCTCATAGCATACAGTTTTAAGTTAAATACACAGTGAATACAATATGTAACGATTTAAACATTTAGATTTAATTATAAAACTACTTAACGTTACTTAACTACACGTGTACACACTATTTCTTGTGAAACTGGTTTAATTTTATTTACCATTATGTTTTTCTCACCACTGTGAAGTGTGTGTATGAAATAATGTGTATGAGAATACAGGACAAATCACATCCCCTATTAACTCAATAAGAGACACAGTGTTTTATTTTTAATACGAGACAATCCCATATTATACAGGACGGGGACAACCCTACTCTAGAAACTAGCTAGTTAGCTGTAGTTAACCACTAACTTTACCCATTTTAATCACATCAACATGTGGAAGCAAGAAAGTGAACAAACTGACTAAAACTAATTAATATAAATTATTTTACTGGTGTTTTGGGTTTTCTGTTTTTTATTTGTTGTGTTTGTCCACACCAGATACATCACCAACTGATAGTAAACTCATGGTGTCTCCTGGTGGTCCAGGGGCCCTAAGCTAACACTTATACCACTTACAGGAAGAAACGGCCCTGAGGATTTTTACAACAGATTTATGGATGGTTCAGTTTTAGATGTTGTCTGCAGTGTCCCTTTAATCATATTGTCTAACTGCTGTTTGTACTTTCAGCATTTATGAAAATGAGAAGGTTCAGTGAAAGCTTTGAGGATGTGTTTGATAATTTGCACTAGTGTGATTTTATTATGTTTTATTTTATTTCCTTCAGTATCAGCTGTGATACACTTGGAGGGGAAAGTTGGTCAGCTCTGGACTCAGCGCTCAGATCAGAAACCTCCAATCTGAGAGAACTGCATCTGATTGTGAAAACACTGGATCTGTCCTATATTATTCTAGGAGACTCAGGAGTGAGGAGTCTCTCTGCTGTACTGGAGAATCCTCACTGTAAACTGGAGACACTGAAGTAAGATGATATTTTAAAACATTAATGATAAATCATGGTGTAATCTTCATCCAGGTGATAATAATAGATAAAGACATTCTGTATAAATAAAACACAGTCACAGTTGTTCTTGTCAATACTGAATAAACCATTTACCTTTCACAGTCTGGCTTTAAAAAATACACCAATGAACTAACAACTTCTCCAACAACTAATTAGAGTCTGATCCTGTTTTAGGTCTGATTACTGACAGTCTGATCTTCTCAACAAACATCTGTTCATGTGAACACTGATTAAAAACAGAGATTTTGTGGAGATGTGAGGCAGGGAAAAGTTACTGAAAACATTTCTATTATAATTTTGTCACATATACAACCATACACACTACCACATGGAGTGACATGATCTTCAACTGTGTGTGACATAAAAGTAGAATAAAATAAAATCTCTCTCTCTCTCTCTCTCTCTCTCTCTCTTTAAACTTTCGGTTTATTTGTAAGGTGATTTTTCTAAACTTTGATATCAGAAACTCCAGAAAAACACATCAATACAAATATCTCTGATTTTATTATTTAATCATTTTCTGTTAGGTGTGTATGTGAGAGAGAGTGTTTTTGTGTGTATGCGTGTGTGTGTGTGTGTGTGTGTGTACATGCTACATAAACAACTGGTAAATGAACAAACCTCTTTCAGCTTATTGGTCACTTTTTACAGTCATGTAAGTTCTTTTGAGTGACCGCTGACTTTTTCTTTTCTTTTCTTTGCTTTTCAGCATTGCTCAGTGTTAATTCTACCTTATATAATAAATATCTGTTGATGAAGAGTGTGTCATTGTGTCTCTCTACAGGTTGTGTGAGTGTGGTGTCTCAGATGAAGACTGTGCTGCTCTGACTTCAGCTCTGAGATCAAACCCCTCACACCTGAGATACCTGAATCTGTCCAGGAATAATCTAGGAGACTCAGGAGTGAAGAGTCTCTCTGCTGTACTGGAGAATCCTCACTGTAAACTGGAGAAACTGAGGTAAGATCATCTCTCTGAGAGTCACATGACCTGCTCCTCAGTAAGACACATTCTCTAATAGTGAGACTGAAGCAGAAGTTTTAGCTTCATCATCAATGTCCTGAGGAGGAAGATTGTTTCTTTTCACTGCACACTGATGATGTTTCACAGACTCTGATGTGACTGCAATGTGTCTGAAATGACTGTGAAATTTACTAACACACTGTAACTAATCACACACACAGCAGCTGAGACACAAACTAAATGTACTGTTGTCACAAAACATTGAGCTTACGGAGCACGCTGGTCGTGCCGGTGTAGATGAATCAGACCCAACGCAGAGATAGACGGCAGACAGGGGTATATTGAACAGAAAAACAGATATCCACACAGACGTTACACAAAGACGCTACATAGAGAAGAGGACTAGCAACTTAACTGAGACAGACGGCCACTATAAATAAGGAACATGATTAAGACACATTGGGAACAGGTGAACAACGGCGGGAACACATTAGGGATAGGCGTGGCTAAAACAAACACATGGCAGAATAAGCAACCCCTGCTGAAGGCCCCCTAGTGGTCCATCGGGGGCACTTGCCCCCCGTAACAACTGTGTGAGCTGCAGGGGTTAAAAGCAGCAGTGACATGGAGATGATAATAATAATAATAATAATAATAATAATAATAATAATAATAATAATAATAATTCTGTAGGTCAACAGTTACAATAGAAAAGTAGATATTTAAATAAGCAAAAGAGGAGCTTACAAAAGCTGCATTGTTATTGTTGTTAAAGCTGAACTAGTGTTTATTCTGTCAGTGAATGTTTGTTCAGTACGTCTCCATCTAGCTGCTATGAACAGGGTTGCCAGATCTGTTTGGGGGTGTTACTCAGTGTCCCTCAGGTTGTGACACATATGTACTGTCCTGCTAAATGCAGCTCTCCTTCATGTCTCCTAACAGAATAAACGGTTGGTCAGTGTTGGTCAGGAGAGAGAACTGGACTTTTTTACAGTCTGTTAGAAAGTGCAGCTCTGTCTCCACTGTGTACACACTCTCTGCTCTGTAGAGAGCCATGATTTCTTATAGCAGCTCATCTCCATAGCCAGTGTGTGTGCTGAGTCTGTATTTAGTCAGCTTGGTTCTGTGTTGGTGGTCAGTCACTGTGCTCAGGTATTCAGCTACAGTCCAGTTAGGGTCAGATATCACTGCATTTTACTTTGTGCTGGTGTTTGTGTTTAGTGTGTGTTAGTGAGCTGAGCCGGACCAGCCGGGTGAAGAGACTCTTCTCTCTGCTCAGCTTTTGGTACTGCAGGGCTTTGTAGTGATAACTCTGAGGGTCACTGTGTTTGTAGTGATAGCTCTGAGGGTCACTGTGTTTGTAGTGATAGCTCTGAGGGTCACTGTGTTTGTAGTGATAGCACTGAGGGTCACTGTGTTTGTAGTGATAGCTCTGAGGGTCATTGTGATTGTAGTGGTCAGTGTGCTTTAATGCTTTAACTCTTCATTTGAATCTGTTCCCATCTGGTAAGGTAAGATTCCGACTTTTGTGTACTATTTGTTTAACGTGTTTGGTTCTAAAGTAGTTATTTGAACTGTTATTGTATAGCTTGTTGATCTTTGCTTCCTAGTTGTCTCGGGTGATTAATCAAGAATAGTTTTGGTCTCCCTTAAGGTGTGAATTGTGGGCAGGGCTAACTAATTTATATTGAAGGTTCTCCACTACAGACACTTGTGTCAATACCTGTTAC
Organism: Hemibagrus guttatus; assembly: GCA_033459395.1. NCBI lineage: Eukaryota > Metazoa > Chordata > Actinopteri > Siluriformes > Bagridae > Hemibagrus > Hemibagrus guttatus. Next base: position 21,601,728 of record JAUCMX010000018.1, read on the forward strand.
TCATTTAAATAGTAAGTGTATTGTCATTTTTTTTCTTGTTCTCTTGCATCCTTAATCTCACTTTTCATACTTTGACAAGACCACAGACATGTGCCTCAAACCGATTTCTGTTGTTACCTCTTAAAGACGCAGGCATTTCCATCCACGAAGCAGAGGTCATGTTTCCAGCAACCTCATCTACCCTCCCTTGTTGTCTCAGTCTCAAGCAGTGGTGGTAGGTGGACTCTGGAACTGCCAGTCTGCTGTAAGGAAGGCTGACTTCATCTCAGCTTTAGCCTCCCACTATTCCTTTGATTTTCTGGCATTAACTGGGACCTGGATACCACCACAGAACACTGCTACACCGGCTGCTCTATCCTCTGCCTATACTTTCTCTCACTCACCACGAGAATCAGGCAGGGGTGGTGGTACAGGTCTGCTGTTGTCACAGAGATGGTGTTCCTCACCTCTCCCCTTGTCTCATCTAACCATCTCTTCTTTTGAATTCCATGCAGTTTCAGTTACCTCTCCGATCAACCTCTTCATCATTGTCATCTACCGCCCCCCTGATCCCCTAGGTAACTTCTTGGATGAAATGGACACACTCCTCAGTGTCTTCCCTTCTGACAGCACCCCTCTGACAGTTCTTGGAGATTTCAACCTTTCATCTGACAAGCTTCACTCTTCTGGCCTTCTGGCTCTTCTGAATTCATTCTCCTTGTCCTTCAACAGCTGCCCTCCCACACACAAGGAAGGAAACGTCCTGGATCTAGTCTTCACTCATCCTTCTCCAGCTACAGAAATGACTGTTACCCCACTTCATATCTCCGATCATCACCTGGTATCCTTCTCTATCACTCTCCCTGTTCTGCCTAAACGTAACTCCCAGCACCTCTCTCTCACCCGCCAAAACCTCCACTCTATCTCTCCTTCCTCTGTAGCTTCCTGCACTCTTTCATCTCTTCCTGACCATGAATCCTTCTCCTTCCTTCCCCTGGACTCAGCTACTGATGCTTTGCTCTCCTCCCTTTCCTCAACCATGGACCTTCTCTGCCCTTTGTCTACTATACACAGGAAGAATTCTTCTCCTGCTCCTTGGTTGTCAGACGTGCTTCGCAACAATCGGAGAGAACTATGATCAGCAGCGAGGAAGTGGAAGAAATCTAAATTCGACACAGACCTCATTTCTTATCGCACGCTCCTGTCCAAATTCTCCTTGGACGTGACTTCTGCCAAGACCTCCTTCTACAAGGAAAAGCTTGAAACTTCTGCACAAGATCCCCGAAAGCTCCACAACATCTTCTCGTCACTACTCAACCCTCCGTCTCCACCTTCTCCATGCTCCCTGACCGCCGAAGATTTTGCCACTTTTTACACAAAGAAGATTGAGAGGATCTGCCAGACCTTCACGTCTCTCCCAACTTCACCTACATCACACAGCCAGCACTCCGCTACTCCTTCACTGACGCAGCTCTCAACTGTAGCATCAGAAGAGGTTTTGCAAATTACCCGGTCCTCATGTCGGTTTCTTCTGTACAACAGCAGAAGGATTCGGCCATTTCTATCCACACAGGCTACTCGGGTGCTTGTTCAATCTCTGGTCATCTCAAGATTGGACTACTGCAACTCTCTTCTGGCAGGTCTACCTCTAAATGCAATTTGCCCACTGCAAATGATCCAAAATGCAGCTGCACAACTTGTTTTCAACCTGCCAAAGTTCTCCCACACCACTCCACTGCTGCGTTCCCTCCACTGGCTTCCGGTAGCTGCACGCATCAGATTCAAAACACTAATTCTTGCCTACAAAGCCAAGAATGGACCAGCGCCATCTTACCTCAAAGCTCTCGTCACTTCTCGCACTGCACCTCGCTTACTCAGATCCACTAGCACTGCTCGACTGGTCCCACCATCTCTCAGGGAAAAAGGTAGGTATACATCTAGACTCTTCTCTGTTCTGGCACCAAGGTGGTCTTCAAACGGCAACTGAAGACTTACCTCTTCCTGAAGTACTTAAACTAGCTCTTATTTTTCCAGTTTACATACTATGTTGCAAAGGTTTAGAAAAAAAAAACCCCAACTCAGTGTTAGCCTAATGGTATCCCAAGTTTGTGTCTTATTGAACCAGTGTTAATGTATTCAGTGACTGAGATCTAAAGCACTTTTGTACGTCGCTCTGGATAAGAGCGTCTGCCAAATGCCAGAAATGTAAATGTAGTGATAGCTTTGGTGGTCACTGTGTTTGTAGTGATAGCTCTGAGGGTCAGTGTGTTTGTAGTGATAGCTCTGAGGGTCAGTGTGTTTGTAGTGATAGCTCTGAGGGTCACTGTGTTTGTAGTGATAGCTCTGAGGGTCACTGTGTTTGTCCCTCTCTCTCTCTCTCTCTCTCTCTCTCTCTCTCTCTCTCTCTCTCTCTCTCTCTCTCTGTGTGTGTGCGTGTGTGTGTATGCGTGAGTGTGGTGAGTGCTACTTCTCCTTTCCAAGAGATTTGAGGATAAGAAGCCAGATCTTTCAAATGCTGCAGATTAAAAATATTGATCTAGCATTTGTACAAGAGACACATAGTGATCTTTTTAATGAAGTTGATTGGAAAAAAAGGCTGGGATGGAACTGTAGATCTGAGTCATCAAACTAATATAAGTGCTGGTGTTGGAATCTTTTTTGCAAGGAGTCTCCTTCCTATATGTTACGAAGTAGAAGAGGTAGTGAGAGGAAGGCTTTTAAAGGTTGTTGCAAAATATGACAAAAGTTCATTTCCTTTAATAAATGTTTATGCTTATGTAGAAGTAGCTGAAAGAATGGAATTTTTGCAGATCTTAACCAAGGTACTAGAAGATCGTGATCCTGAACATTATCTCATTCTGGCAGGGGATTTTAACTGTACGGTGAATGACATTGATAGAAATCATTTATAACCCCACACGGCTTCAAGAAAGTCATTGATGTGTCTCATTGAAACAAATGAACTGGTAGACGTGTGGAGAGAGCTAAATGGAAATGCTAGACAATATTCATGGATGCATGCAAAAGATAATTTATCTATGGCAAGATTAGATTGAATCTATTGTTTTAGACATCAGTTACATGTTATATTAATCCTTGTACTTTTTCTGATCATTTTGTACTTTTTCTGATCATTTTGGATGCTCCTTTGGTTTAGAGAAAAAGAATGGCCAAAGTAGATTTATTCATTGCCTGAAAGATGCTAATGGACAGGAGCTAAGCAAAGCATCAGATATACAGTGGGGCAAAAAAGTATTTAGTCAGCTACCAATTGTGCAAGTTCTCCCACTTAAAAAGATAAGAGAGGCCTGTAATTTTCATCATAGGTACACTTCAACTATGTGAGACAGAATGAAAAAAAAAATCCAGAAAATCACATTGTCTGATTTTTAAAGAATTTATTTGCAAATTATGGTGGAAAATAAGTATTTGGTCACCTACAAAAAAGCAAGATTTCTGGCTCTCACAGACCTGTAACAACTTCTTTAAGAGGCTCCTCTGTCCTCCACTCGTTACTTGTATTAATGGCACCTGTTTGAACTCGTTATCAGTATAAAAGACACTTGTCCACAACCTCAAACAGTCAGACTACAAACTCCACTATGGCCAAGACCAAAGAGCTGTCAAAGGACACCAGAAACAAAATTGTAGACCTGCACCAGGCTGGGAAGACTGAATCTGCAATAGGTAAGCAGCTTGGTGTGAAGAAATCAACTGTGGGAGCAATTATTAGAAAATGGAAGACATACAAGACCACTGATAATCTCCCTCGATCTGGGGCTCCACGCAAGATCTCACCCCGTGGGGTCAAAATGATCACAAGAATGGTGAGCAAAAATCCCAGAACCACACGGGGGGGCCTAGTGAATGACCTGCAGAGAGCTGGTACCAAAGTAACAAAGGCTACCATCAGTAACACACTACGCTGGCAGGGACTCAAATCCTGCAGTGCCAGACGTGTCCCCCTGCTTAAGCCAGTACATGTCCGTGCCCGTCTGAAGTTTGCTAGAGATCATTTGGATGATCCAGAAGAGAATTGGGAGAATGTCATATGGTCAGATGAAACCAAAATAGAACTTTTTGGTATAAACTCAACTTGTCGTGTTTAGAGGAGAAAGAATGCTGAGTTGCATCCAAAGAACACCATACCTACTGTGAAGCATGGGGGTGGAAACATCATGCTTTGGGGCTGTTTTTCTGCGAAGGGACCAGGACGACTGATCCGTGTAAAGGAAAGAATGAAGGGGGCCATGTATCGTGAGATTTTGAGTAAAAACCTCCTTCCATCAGCAAGGGCACTGAAGATGAAACGTGGCTGGGTCTTTCAGCATGACAATGATCCCAAACACACCGCCCGGGCAACAAAGGAGTGGCTTTGTAAGAAGCATTTCAAGGTCCTGGAGTGGACTAGCCAGTCTCCAGATCTCAATCCCATAGAAAATCTTTGGAGGGAGTTGAAAATCCGTGTTGACCAGCGACAGCCCCAAAACATCACTGCTCTAGAGGAGATCTGCATGGAGGAATGGGCCAAACTACCAGCAACAGTGTGTAAAAACCTTGTGGCGACTTACAGAAAACGTTTGACCTCTGTCATTGCCAACAAAGGGTATATAACAAAGTATTGAGATGAACTTTTGTTATTGACCAAATACTTATTTTCCACCATAACTTGCAAATAAATTCTTTAAAAATCAGACAATGTGATTTTCTGGATTTTTTTTTCTCATTCTGTCTCTCAAAGTTGAAGTGTACCTATGATGAAGATTACAGGCCTCTCTCATCTTTTTAAGTGGGAGAACTTGCACAATCGGTGGCTGACTAAATACTTTTTTGCCCCACTGTACATCAGAGAATTGTTGAGTTCTATGAGGAACTTTATAAAAGTGAATACGTGGAAGATGAACAATTGTGTGAAAATTTCCTGAGTGATTTAATGCAAGTAGAGGAAACAGCTAAGGTGGAATTAGTGGCACGATTAACTGATAGTGAGTTATATGAGGCTTTGCAAAGTATGGACAACATTAGAGCTCCAGGAATTGATGCCTCACAGTAGGGTTTTATAAAGCTTATTCGGGTATCTTAGGTAGTGATTTTTTTGAGGTTGTTTGTGATAGCATATCAAGGGAGAAACTAGCTTTAAGTTGTAGGTGTGCAGTGTTAGCTTTATTACCAAAGAAAGGTGACTTGAAGGAAATTCAGAATTGGAGACCAGTATCCCTTTTGTGTGTTGATTTAAAAATATTGTCAAAAGCCTTGGCTAATCGTTTAAAGAAAGTGATGGGGCAAATAATACATAATGATCAGTCGTATTGTGTGTCTGAAAGATCGATAATTGATAACATCGCTGTAATAAGAGATGTTTTTGAAGTGGCAAAATTGACAGGTCAAAACTTTGGTCTCATCTTGTTGGACCAGGAAAAAGCCTTTGATTGAGTAGAGCATAAGTACTTATGGAATGTTTTTATGACATTTGGTTTTCCCTATGAATCTATTCAATTCATTAAGATGCTATATAGTGACATTGAAAGTATTGTAAAGGCCAATGGTGGCTTAAGTGCTCTTTTTGGAGCTAATAGAGGGATAAAACAGGGGTGTTCCCTATCAGGATGTTATATTCTATAGTGATTGAGCCTTTTTTACTCAGATTGAAAATGGTTTTAACGAGTGTTACACTGTATGGTGAACAGAAACTGTATTTGTCTGCATATGCAGATGATGTAATGCTGGCTGTTATGGGGAAAGATAATGTGGAAGAAATGAAAATGGTCATGGAGAAGTATGGAAAATTAAGATGAATTGGAGTAAATGCTCTGCTTTAGAGATAGGTGGCTGGAATGGAGGAGAAACCTTGTTTGCCAGGGGGATTAAAGTGGGTTTCAGGTGGAATCAAGTATTTTTTTTTGGGTGATGAGCAGCATGTTAAAAAGATTGGGAGGGGGTAATAGAAATGATTGAAGGAAAACTAGGAAGGTGGAAATGGCTACTCCCTAGAATGCCACATAGGAGGCGTACACTTATAATGAATAATGTGGTGGCGTCTACCCTGTGGCATCGGCTGGCATCGCTTGAACCACCTATGGGGTTGATATCAAAGATACAAGCATTAATTGTTGATTTTTTTTCTGGAACAAGTTGCACTGGGTTCCACAATTTGTTTTGTTTTTACCGAGAGATGAAGGGGGACAAAGGCTTGTTCATCTAGAGAGTAGAAAAACAGCTTTCAGGTTACAGTTTGTGAAGAAGTTCCTTTATGGGGAAAATAACACAATGAAGGCTGGAGCAAGTCTCATATTAGAGAGAGTGGGGGAATGGGGCTTGCTAAAAATCTTTTTTTGGACCAAGTATGTGGACAAAGACTTGAGAAGTCACCCCTTGTTCTATTTTAGCGTTTTGAAAGCATGGGGTTTCATGAAAATATCAAGCATCTGCATCATCATTGTTCTGGATCCTGAAGGAACCTTTAGTGGGAGGAGCAAGATTGGACCTTTTCTGGAATAACCCAAAGCTTGATAAATGTGACAGTGGTCACCTTGGGGCAGTTGTTGGACATTTGTGGACGTGACTTTGAAAGAGTTGATGTAACAGCACAACATCTGGGAATAAAATCAAGGAGGATAGTTGGAGCTTTCTTGGACAGAGTTAAAAGACATTTAACTGAAGAAGAGATGAGTTTAATAATGGGTGTGTACCTGATGATAATGACTCTTTCCCTAATATGGAGGTTTCACCAGATTTCACAGAAGAAGAGTTTTCTCACCCATTGTTTAATGATATGAGAGAAAAGGGTTTAGAAATATGCTCAGTTGCTGGGAAAAACTTTATGAGATGAGTGTTTGTGTTTGGGCACAGGTGGTTTGGTGGTTAGCGCATTTGCTTCACACCTCCAGGGTTGGGGGTTCGATTCCCGCCTCCGCCATGTGTTTGTGGAGTTTGCATGTTGTCCCCGCGCCCCGGGGTCTCCTCCGGGTACTCTGGTTTCCTCCCCCGGTCCAAAGACATGCATTGTAGGTTGACTGGCATCTCTAAATTGTCCGTAGTGTGTGATTGCATAAGTGAATTAGAGTGTGTGTGTGTGCCCTGCGATGGGTTGGCACTCCGTCCAGGGTGTGCCCTGCCTTGATGCCCAATGACACCTGAGATAGGCACAGGCTCCCCGTGACCCGAGAGTAGATCGGATAAGCGTTAAGTGTTGAACAAAGATAAGCTCAAGAGTAAAACAGATATCCCTTGGGAAAGCACACTTTGGGGTTGATGAGAATTGTAAAGCAGCATGGAGAATATTATTGAAACCACCATTGACCAAAATTACTGGACACTTGCACTGGAAATTATTGCATGGAATTATTGCTGTGAATGTTTGTAAGCATTATTAATTGTTCTGTTGAAAGTAAGTGTCCTTTAATAGAGAGAAAATATTCCATTGTTTTTTCTATTGTAATAGATTGAATCTTCTTTTTTTAAGACTTCAAGAAATCTGTGTCGGTTTCAAAGTTGTGTTTTCCAATGTTGATTTCATTTATGGTGTTAAATATTGGAAAGAAAGTAAAAATAAAGGGCAATTATTAATGTTATTTTTGGTCAAGTAAAGACTGCAATTGTTCTAACTAGAAGGAAAAAAGTAGAAGGGAAGGAAGGAATTGATGTTGATGGCACTTTCAGAAGTCTTGTTAAAGCCAGAATAAGACGTGAATTTATCTTTTATAAACTAATGAATAATATTGAGGGTTTCAAAGATGTATGGAATTATGAAGAGGTTTTGTGCACTGTCATAGATGATGAAGTATTTTTTCTCAAGCTGCATTAAAGTAATATAACTGGTGTTTTGTGTGGATTTTCATTTAAGATGGATTGAAACAAATTGTTTTTCAAATTGTTAAAGTCGAAAATTCTCTCTCTCTCTCTCTCTCTCTCTCTCTTTTTTGTCTCTTTTTGTCCCTCTCTTTTGTTTTTTCTCTCCTCTCCCTTTTTTTGTTTTTTTTCCCCTGTCTCTCTTTTCCCCTGTCCCCCTTTGTCTCTCTCTCTCTTTTTTCTCTCTCTCCCCTCTCTCTCTCTCTCTCTCTCTCTCTCTCTCTCTCTCTCTCTCTCTCTCTCTCCTGTCTGTCTTTTTTTTTCTGTCTGTCAATTTAATTTCAATTCAAGGAGCTTTATTGGCATGACAAATTGTACATGTATTGCCAAAGCATTTAAAAGGGTAAAGATTGCAAACAAAATCAACAAACAAATAAATAAACCAACAAATAAATAAATAAACCAACAAATAAATAAATAGCAAAATGAAAGTCTACAATCTGTAGGCATGAGGGACGTGTGTATGTGTGTGTGTTGTGTGCTTTGTGTGTGTGAGAATTAATGAGCGCATCACTGATTGGTCGACTCCTCCCTCTTGTTGTGGCAGGTGTGGATGTACCGAGCTTCCAGGGAAATACAGTCTCTTTTTTCTCCCAGTAAATACTGGAATTTGTGTTGTTCTCCAGTTTGATGAAGTCAGGACAAAACATCTCAAATTTGGGAAAGAATTGTTTTTGAATTTCTTGCTAGTTTGGACAGGATGTGAGGAAGTGGAGCTCTGTCTCTACCTCTCCTAGGTTACCGCACAGACAGAACCTGCTTTCTCTGGGTCACTGAGTCTGTATCTGCCCCTCTCTATAGCCAGGCTGTGGTCACTGAGTCTGTACCTGCCCCTCTTCCCTTTTTAGGACCCCCCGACTGTGGTCACTGAGTCTGTATCTGCCCCTCTCTATAGCATCTCGATTTCAGATGTTTACAAAATTTGATGGCTTTTTTCTCCATATGGATTAATAGAGGGTATTGTCCTAACAGGGAGCAGCCAAAAGCATTAACTATTGTCTTAATTCTGCCCTGCATGTGATGTTTGGTGTGTTCCTCTGTACCCCTGAAAAAGGTTTCCACTGGGTTTTTGTACCATTTGTGGAATTCCTGATTTAGGAGAGGACCCCAGACTTCACTGCCATACAGTGCAATAGGTTCTATAACTGAGTGGAATATTTTGAGCCAGATTCTAATTGGGATTTGAACTGGAATAGATTTATTAATGGCATAGAAAGCCCTTCTTGCTTTCTCCCTCAGCTCATCCACAGCCAGCTTGAGATTCCCATTTGCACTGAATTTCAGCCCGAGGTATGTGTAATTAGTCACATGATCAATTTTAGTTACACCGAGGGTGAACCTGCATCTCTGTCCCTGACCTCTGGGTCATTTTTGAAAGGTTAAGACCTTTGTCTTTGTTGGGTTTATGGTCAGGGCCAAGGTCTGACTGAACCCTGTGTAGGATGTATAGGTTCTTCTGTAGAGCTTCCTCTGTAGGAGACAGCAGGACCAGATCATCTGCATAGAGGTGGAACTTTATACTGGAGTGGTGTAATGTGAGACCAGGTGCTGATGATTGTTCTAGTCATTTTGCCAGTTCATTAATGTATATATTGAAGAGAGTTGGTGACAGTGGACAGCTCTGCCTCATGCCTTGCCCATTGAGTGTAGAATTCAGTTTGTTTATTTCCTATTTTAATCACACATTTATTGTTTGAGTACACTGTTTTTATGATATTGTATGTCTTGCCCCTATACCAGTTTCCATAAGTTTAGATAATAAACCTTGATGCCAAATTGAATCAAAAGCTTTCTGAAAATCTAAAAAGCAAGCAAATATTTTGGTTTTGTTCTGGTTGACATATTTGTCAGTGAGGGTGTGTAGTGTACAGATGTGCTCTGATCTTCTGTAATTTGGTAAGAATCCAATCGGACTTTTACTTAAGACATCATGCTTGGTAAGGAAGCCTACGAGTCTGGTATTGATGTTGCTGCAGAACAACTTCCCCAGATTACTGCTTACACAAATGCCTTTGGAATTGTTTGGGTCTAATTTGTCTCCACTCTTGAAAATGGGCATTATGACTCCTTCATTCCAAACATCAGTGAAATGACCCACACTCAGAACGAAGCTGAACAGTTTTTAGTATGGCCTTAATTCTTAAGTTGGGGTCAGTATTTTTGAGCATTTCATTCAGAATGCCGTCTGGTCCACTTGTTTTTTTGTTTTGTAAGGCCTGGATTTTCTGGTTCTTTTTCTGTAATGGGGAAGTCTAATGGGTTTTGGGATTCACTGACTGTATGTTCCATATCCATAATTTTTTCAAAAAAATTGCTGGCTGATTGCTGTCAGATATTTTTTGGTGCTGTTTCGAGCCCATCTGTAGTGTTCTCTCATGTTATTCAGCTTACTGGGCTGTGAGTGTATGGTAGTGTGTTTTGTCCTTTTGAGATACACTGTGATTTGGCTGGGATCTGATGAGGGTGTTAGTGGTTTGACTGTGAATGCTCTGAAGGAGAATGGATCAATGTCTGTGATCAACTGTTGAGCAACCATGAAACGAACTATAGGTGTACCTTCCAAGAGAGTCTCCTCTCACCCTACCGTGGACAAGGTACAAGTCGAGGCTTTGACAGAGCTCAATCAGAAGCTTCCCATTTTTATTTATTTGGTTATCAGAGTTATACCTTGGGAAGTTTTGTGGAAATCAAAAACGTGGTTATTCCTATTATCTGTGGTGTAGTGGGATAATGGTCCTGTCCTAGCATTTAGATCCACACAGATCAACACTCCTCTGGGCCTTTTCAAAGATTTCTTTTCATTATAATATGGAGATTCAGAGGGAGGAAAATAAAGAGCACATAAGAAAATACCCCTTTGGATTGGCTTAGGTGTTAACACACACACACATATATATATATATATATATATATATATATATATATATATATATATATATATATATATATATATATATATATATATATATATATATATATATATGTATATATATATATAGTGTGTGTGTGTGTGTGTGTTTTTATACATACATAAACACTATACAAATTTATAAATTTACTATATTTTTTTTAACCTTCCTTTTTGTATCTCTTCAAACTCATGGCTACTGGTCCAACCATGTACATATTATTCTGAGCATGTCCTTGATCTCCGCCAGGTTAGTGTGGTTCTGTTCTTTCTGGACTGTAAAATGAGCAGGTTGCTCCTGTTGCTCAGTCCGGTTGGAGTGTGGATCAGGCTGCTGCTTTGTTGTTGTTCTGTCACTCCTTACTGAAGCTGTTCAGGGTCTCCTTGTGTTTTTGCACATGTTGTTCTCAGGGAGTAGGGCCTTTGGGTGCAGTGAACTGGGGTTTGGGTGTTGCAGTACAGGCTGATGGTGGTAGGGTGTGAAGTGTGGAGGTCCAGGTTGTGTGTGGTGCCCAGAATATAAGTGTAGGGGGAAGACATGTGAGTGATGAGGCCTTGGGCGGGGGTGAGTGTGTAAAGTGGCTTGGTGATAAGATGCGGGCCTTTGGGTGGAGGCTGTAGTGTTGATCTCAGCTGAGTGTGTAGAAGCACTGCTTTGTAAATGGCAAAAAGCATCTAACATGTTGAAGGATGGTGGTCGCTCTGGAACTATTTGGGGGGCTGACATGGAGCCAGCCCAGGGCAACATCTTTAAGGGTTTTAGCGAACACATGGACATGGTCTTTACGGAGATGGATGTGGTCATGGAGGTGGTGAATATTCAGTGTGGGATTTATGTGCCAGGAGAATGTTTGGCATTCCAGCACATCCATGTGATATGTCTGTGTTCACTCTTTGTATGGTGTCAGGATGAAAGTCTGTTCTGGGTAGGATTGTGGAAATAACGATTTTTGATTTAGGGAAAGTTTGTGTTGCTTTAATGGCCATGTGTTCCCGAATCTGTCACTCGCTCTTGGTGTGCTCTCAGGTCGTTCGTCCCCACGTGGATGATGATGTGGCTAGGTTCACCCAGCTTTTCCTTGCACAGTTGTTGTAAGGCAATGTTTGTTCTGGGGTACCAGATTTTTAATGTTTTGTGGCTAGGAAAGAGCTGTTTTTCATTGATGAACCTGTCTTTTGAATCAATCAAGATGACCACTTTGGAAGAGCTGCTGTTGTTGGAGTGTTTGGGGTTGTTGGTGTCTGGATAGTGAGTGGGCTGGACTGCTGCTTCCAGGTCTGTATGGGGCTCTCTGTCCGTTCTCTCAGTCTTTCTATTTCTCCTTCTCTAAGGAGCAGCTCCCTCTTGACTGAATTTAACTCTCTGAACAGAGTCTTCCTGTCCTGCTGCAGTTCACTAATCTCTCCTCTCAGCTCCTCAACACTGGCTTTAAACTCTTGTGTGAGGTGATTGAGGTTGTTCTCCAGGTGTTGTACATGCTCACTAGATGTTGTATATGAAAACATTGTTTCCCTGAGTTCTACCAGTTCTACCTCTTATAGGGAGAGACTGTTTCTGATCTGAGTGACCGACTGCTCCAGCTAGGAATCACAGTCATTAGGGTCTTGCTCCTCTCCTTCTAGCTTCTCTTCTGACTTCTAGGCTTCATAGCCTCTTATAGCATGGCTGCTTACTTCTTCTGTTTGTTTCTCAGTTTTTGCCAGTAGTTTGAGGCTGTTGAAATTGGACAACAGCTGGACAGAACTGATGCAAGCTTCCTTTCCCTGGAACATTATGGTTCCATTATGGTAAATATTTACAGTTAGAAAAGCCTTATTATTGTCCTTTTCTTCATGGATTTGGATTTGTCTACTATTGCAGATGCCCTGTTTCTTAATACTTTTGTAATATTTAGAGACAGCACTGTGCCAAGTTTTACAGTTTTCTGGGTAGTGAAGCAGATTAGTGATGATCGATCTGTCCCCTTTTTGTGTAAAGTCTGCCATTAAAGTCTCGGGGTTGTTCTTCAGCAGGCTGTATTTATAGACTTTCTTGTCCTTTACACTCTTTACACTTTGTGGGTATGTGATGGGGGGGGGGGGGCTCTGCTACTATAGCTTCCAATCTTTTGTTTTGTTCAGTATTGTTTTATAACTGTCACTTTCAAATCACTAATAATTAAAATATAGATTATTTAGGCATTCAAATAAATAACCCCTCCTTGAACCGCCACCTTATTGTGGTGGAGGGGTTTGATTACCCGAATGAACCTATGAGCCATGTTGTCAGGGGCCTAGTGCTCCTGGTAGGGTCTCCCAAGGCAAATGAGTTCTAGGCGACGGGTCAGACTAAGAGCAGTTCAAGACCCTTATGGAAATAAAATCAAGGACCGTTACGTCGCCCGGACTTAGATAGTCGGGCTTGCCTCCACACACAGCCTGGGCTCTGAAATCCAACTCCTTGAGAGAGGTTAGACCCTCTTCTTCTCTGGAGTGCCCCATGGTGAGAGGTGTCGGGCTGGGGTGGGCTTGCTTATAGCCCCCCAGCTCAGCCGCCATGTTCTTGAGTTTTCCTCGGTAAACGAGAGGGTTGTTACCCTGCGCCTTCGGGCCGGGGATAGGTGTCTCACTGTTGTTTCGGCTTATGGGCTGAACGGCAGTGTGGAGTACCCAACCTTCTTGGAGACCCTGCAAGGGGTGCTGGAAGGTGCTCCGACTGAGGACTCCATACTTTTGCTGGGGGACTTCAATGCCCATGTGGGCAATGACAGTGATACCTGGAGGGGCGTGATTGAGAGGAATGCCCCCCCTGATCTGAACTCAAGTGGTGTCCTGTTGCTGGACTTCTGTGCTAGTCACAGCATGTCCATAACAAACACCATGTTCAAGCATAAGGGTGCCCATCAGTACACGTGGTACCAGGACACCCTAGACCAGAGATCAATGATCGACCTTGTGATTGTGTCATCTGACCTTCGGCCGCATGTCTTGGACACTCGGGTGAAGAGAGGGGCGGAGCTGTCAACCGATCACCACCTCGTGGTGAGTTGGATCCGCTTACGGAGGAGGATGCCGGACAGACTTGGCAGGCCCAAACGTATTGTGAGGGTTTGTTGGGAACGTCTTGCTGATCCCTCTGTTAGGGGGTTCTTCAACTCCCACCTCCGGGAGAGTTTCAACCAGATCCTGAGGGAGGTTGTGGACCATGTTCTACTCCTCCATTGTTGACGCAGCCATCTGGAGCTGTGGCCGTAAGGTCTCTGGTGCCAGTCGCGGCGGTAATCCCCGAACACAGTGGTGGACACTGGAAGTAAGGGATGCCGTCAAGCTGAAGAAGGAGTCCTATCGAGCCTGGTTGGCTTGGAGGACTCCGGAGGCAGCTGAGGCATACCGGCATGCCAAGCGAACTACAGCCGTGGTGGTCTTGGAAGCAAAAACTCAGGTCTAGGAGGTTCCAATTATAGGGGGATCACACTCCTCAGCCTCCCAGGGAAAGTCTATTCCAGAGTACTGGAGAGGAGAGTCCGACCGTTAGTCGAACCTCGGATACAGGAGGATCAATGCGGTTTTCGACCTAGTCGTGGAACACTGGACCAGCTCTATACCCTCCACAGGGTGCTTGAGGGTTCGTGGGAGTTTGCCCAACCAGTCCACATGTGTTTTGTGGACTTGGAGAAGGCCTTCGACCATGTCCCTTGTGGCATTCTATGGGAGGTGCTCTGGGAGTACGGGGTCCGTGGCCCTCTGTTAAGGGCTGTTCGGTCTCCGTATAACCGGAGCAGGAGCTTGGTTTACATTGCCAGCTGTAAGTCAGATCAGTTCCCAGTGCATGTTGGGCTCCGACAGGGCTGTCCTTTGTCACCGGTTCTGTTCATTGTTTTTATGGACAGAATTTCTAGGCGCAGCCAGGGGCTGGAGGGAGTTTGGTTTGGGGACCACAGGATTTCATCGCGGATTTTTGCAGATGATGTTGTCCTGTTGGCTCCTTCAAGCCTGAACTTACAGCATGCACTGTGGCGTTTTGCAGCTGAGTGTGAACCGGCTGGGATGAGGGTCAGCACCTCCAAATTGGAGGCCATGGTTCTTGGAAAAAGGTGGCTTGCACCCTTCAGGTTGGAGGGGAGGTTCTTACTCAAGTGGAGGAGTTTAAGTATCTCTAGGTCTTGTTCACGAGTGAGGGAAGGATGGATCGTGAGATTGACAGACAGATCGGTGCAGCGGCAGCAGTAATGCGGTCTATGTACCATTGTGGTAAAGAAGGAGCTGAGCCGGAAGGCGAAGCTCTCGATTTACCAGGCAATCTACGTTCCTACTCTCACCTAAGGTCATGAGCTCTGGGTCATGACCGAAAGGGTAAGATCCCGGATACAAGCGGCCGGAATGAGCTTCCTCCGTAGGGTGGTGGGGCGCTCCCTTAGAGATAGGGTAAGGAGCTCTGTCACCCGGGAGGAGCTTGGAGTAGAGCCGCTGCTCCTCCACATCGCAAGGGGTCAATTGAGATGGCTCGGGCATCTGTTTCGGATGCCTCCGGGACATCTCCCTGGAGAGGTGTTCCGGGCATGCCCCACCGGGAAGAGGCCCCGGGGAAGACCCAGGACACGCTGGAGAGACTATGTCTCTCAGCTGGCCTGGGAATGCTTCGGGGTCCCTCCGGAAGAGCTAGAGGAAGTGTCTGGGGAGAGGGAGGTATCCCTACTTAGACTGCTGCCCCCGCGACCCGGCTCCAGATAAGCGGAAGACAATGAATGAATGAATGAATGAATGAATGAATGAATGAATGAAAGAATAAAATAAATAAATGAATGAATAAATAATCTTATCTTGTTTTTTCTTTGTGATCAGACAGTGTAGATGATGGGTCAGTCCTGCCTGTTGTTTTTCTCTTTTTCTGGGTGTTGAATTAACTCCAGGATCTGTCCTGCTCATCCTCCAAGCTGCTGTCAGTGTCTGTGCTCCAGAGTTGAAAGAAAATGAACCAGTTTGTAGTTTTCACAGTTAGCCAAATGTTCCTCTGGATTTTATCTTCAATTTGATGTAGTCCTTGTTAGGTTTGGTTTACTCCAGAACTGACCAAACTACTACAGTTTAAGAGCTCACGTGAAGCATGACTCTCTCGCATATCTCTCTCTCTTTCTCTCTCTCATCTCTCTCTCAATCTCTCTCTTCCTCTCTCTCTCTCTCTCTCTCTCTGTCTCTGTCTCTCTCTGTCTGTCTCTCTGTCTCTCTCTCTCTCTCTGTGTGCATGCAGGGAGTGGGCGGAGCGCGTTGAGTGTGAGCGTGGTTAACACGCTTGTTTCTCGCTTAATGTTCTTTCTTTTGATATACTTATACTTTTCTCTTTTTTTTTCAAGAATTACTTTTTTTTACCAGCTAAACTCTCTCGTCAAACAGAGTAAGTTTCTGTCCATCAGCACCAGCTTCTCACTGGAAAGTATGGTTGCCCAGGTGAGAGACCCCCTCGACAACCCTGGTGTGGAGGAGTGCTGCCTGGCTGCAGGGGAGGTACATCCCCAACGCAGTCCTGTTGACCCAGAAGGGCATTGTACTCAGGGGTTCACTTACTGATGTGCTCTCCCTCTCAACACCTGTGAAAAAAGTCATGCTGTCTAATGTCCCCCCGTTCATTTCCAACGAGACGCTGGAAAGACAGCTGTCCATTTTCAGCAAGCTCGTCTCCCCAATCAAAAAAATGAACATCAGTAGTAAATCAGACCTGGCAAAACACGTGCGCTCATTCAGAAAGTTCACTTACATGATCCTGAATAACAACAGCACTGAATTAGAGCGCACACTGATGTTTAAAATCAACGGGTTTGACTACGTTATCTATGTGTCCACCGTGTCTATGAGGTGTTTCGGCTGCGGAAAAACCAGGCACCTTGCGCGTGCTTGTCCCCAGAGAGCAGGCAGTGAAACCCCGCCTTCTGATGAGAGCGATGTTTCGGTTCGGGGCAGTAACAGGCCGGATCAGACCATGACAGAGTAGTCGAGGCGGACTCTCCGGTCACAGATGGAGAAAACGCTTCTGATGTGGATTCTATAACAGCAGAAAAGCCAGAGACTCATTGCTGAAAACACCGAGACCGACCCAGTACCCAGTGATGGGGTGAGTAACACTGGTACCACTGTTCCCACTGCTCAAGCTGAGCAGGCCTCACCTGAACAAAGTGTTGAAATAGAAACTGAAACTGACATTGAACTGATGATGGCTCAAGACAGTGTAACTGAGGATAATGTGATTGTTTTAGTGGAAAACACAGACGAGACGATGATGGAAACTGAGCAAACTGTACTTAAAACACCCGTAAAAAGAAAGACGAGGGAGCATGACAAAACAGTGAAAGCTGCAAAGAAAGCAGAAAGGAAGCAGGCAGGAAGTGCTAGTAAGCTGGACAGTGTAGAGTCTCCTCTTGATCTCACTGTCTGTGTCACCACTGAGGGTAACTGGGTTGGTAAAAAGTACAATGCAACCGAGATCAGACACTTCCTGAAAATCACAAAGAATATGAAAATAGTTCCGATTAACAGGTATTTTCCGGACTTGAACAAACTGCATATCACTATAAAGCATCTAATGGGTGAAGGGTGCTTCGAGGACAAAGAGGTGTACAGATTGAAGATAATCGTCACTAAGATCAACAACCTCCTAGATAATGATGATCTTGAAACATAATTCGTAATTCTCCCAGTCCTCATGGACCGCAGGCATTTCTTGTGCTTACTCTATTCTGTGTGCTCATGCAGAACATCCACATCGCATCTCTGAATGTAAATGGTGCTAGAGACTGCAGGAAGAGGGCTGAACTGTATGAACTCATAGCGCAAAAAAGAATAGATGTACTATTTGCACAAGAAACCCATTATGACGTTAAAAATGCAGTTGACTGGACACAGGAGTGAGCTGGCCCCTTGTTTTTATGCTACAATACCTCTGCTAGTGGAGGAGTTGCTATTTTATTTTCAAAGACTTTTAAACCTATCTCTTACAGTGTTTTAGAGATCGTTGCTGGCAGACTGTTAAAAGTCAGAGCTCTTTTAGAGAACCATGTTATGGTTTTTATCTGTGTGTATGCCCCAGCTTCCCCAGTGGAAAGAATTACTTTTTTAGATAAATTATGTAACGTTTTAGAAACCTGTGACACAGGAGAGCTTTTATTTGTTGGTGGTGATTTTAATTGTACTCTAGAAAATAATGACCGCAACCATGTAGAGCCACACATGCCTTCCCGAAGAAGACTCCTGCACATTGTTGAAAAACATGAACTAAGTGACATTTGGAGAACTTTTAATAAGACTCAAAAACAGTACACTTGGGCTCATGCTTCTGATGGTAAAATATCACTAGCAAGGCTGGAGAAGTTTTATGTTCCCAGACACCACCTGAACATTTTTAAAAGCTGTGTTATTAACCCGGTTGGGTTTTCATACCACTGTTACAGCCGGTGGTGTCCGGCTGGATATAACAGACCCAACGCAAAGCTTCCGTGAAACAAAATGGGGTTTATTAAACATAAAGCACGAGACATGACATAGAAACAGAAACCGCGACACCACATCGGCCTACATACAAACGAGGACTAGCAACTAAAGCAGACAAAGACAGGACTATAAATAGGAAACATAATCAGGAAACATTAGGAACAGGTGAACATCAATCAACACACAATAGGACAGGGCGGGGCTTAACTAACACACATGGCCGAGGTAAACAAAAACAGACATCACATGACAACCCCTACTGAGAGCCCCCTAGTGGTTCACCCTCAGCCCTGCTACCCGTAACAACCACAGCTTGGTTTTATGTGTTTTGTTTTTAAATTGTATTAAACCACAGAGTGCTTACTGGCATTTTAACACTGTTTTACTGAGTGACCAGCATTTTACAGATATTTTTACCTTTTTCTGGAAGAATTTTAAAAAAGAAAAGAGGGCTTTTATTTCTCTTCAACAGTGGTGGGACTTTGGAAAAACACAAATAAAACAGTTGTGTCTGTACAGTACACTTATAATGTCACAGGGGAATTGGCTCAGTCTATGAAGCAGCTATAAGATGAGATAACAGAACTTCAGTTGTTGTCACAATCAGCAGAAAACCAAACTCATATTCAGACCCTCACAGTCAAAAGGAAAAAGTTATCGGACCTCCTCGAGTTTAAAGCACAAGGTGCATTAGTAAGATCATGTTTCCAGAACGCAGACCAGATGGACACTCCCTCAAAGCTGTTTTTAGCACCGAAAAAAAGAACGGACAAAAACGTTTTATTCACAGCCTCCGCTCCGAGTCTGGACACATTTTATCTGAACCAGCCGATATAAAGAAAAGAGCAGTTAGTTTTTATGAAAAACTCTATCAGTGTGACTACAGAGAACATACCACAGAACAGAGTTTTTTAGAAGAACTGCCTCAAGTGTCACAGGACTCCAATACAGCACTGAGCAGAGCGATAATATCAATAGAGCTGCAGAAGGTGTTAATGAGTATGGAGTGTGGCAGAGCACCTGGCATAGATGGGCTTCCAGCGGAATTCTGTAAGTCCTTCTGGCATGTTTTAGGGGAAGATTTGCTTGAGGTTTTAAATGACAGCTTAACAGGAGGACTGCTACCATTAAGTTGTAGAAGAGCAGTCCTCACTCTTCTACCCAAAAAAGGTGACTTAACGGACATTAAGAACTGGAGACCTGTATCGTTGCTCTGTAGCGACTACAAAATGCTGTCTAAGGTTTTAGCTACAAGACTGGGAAGCATTCTGGAGGAGGTAATAAATGCAGATCAGACCTACTTGGGGAGGTCCATTTTTGACAACACCTTGTGAGTTCGAGACATTTTCAGTGTCTCTAAGCTATTTGGGCTGAATATAGGTCTCATATCCATAAACCAAGAAAAAGCCTTTGATCGAGTTGAACACAACTACCTATGGAAAACTCTTAACGCTTTTGGTTTTAGCTCAGATTTTATCTCCAGAGTACAAATTTTATATTGTGACATCGAAAGTGTACTGAAACTCAATGGTGGCTTATGTACTCCTTTTAAGGTGTGTAGGGGGGTAAGGCAAGGCTGCTCTCTCTCAGGGATGCTTTACACTCTAGCCATTGAACCCCTCCTTAATAAGCTAAGAGCAACACTGAAAGGCTTCTCAATCCCTGACTGCCCAAACACCAAACATGCTAAGAGTGAGGCTATTTTAGTCGGCCAGTGGGTCGGCAAGGTACCTAAACTCCCTGGAGGTCTGTGTTGGAAAAGTGAAGGCTTTAAGTACCTAGGAGTGTACCTGGGAAATGACTCAATTTTACAAAAAAACTGGGAGGGGGTCATTGAAAAAATAACTGGTCGCCTAGAGAAGTGGAAGTGGCTGGTACCGAAAATGTCTTACAGGGGGCATACACTGATCATCAATAATCTGGTAGCATCGTCACTCTGGCATAAAATAGCATGTATAGACCCTCCTACAGATCTTTTAATAAAAATTCAGTCAATTTTATTGGACTTCTTTTGAGATAAGTTGCAATGGGTGCCATGCAGCATTTTATACTTACCCAAAGAGGAAGGTGGGCAGGGGCTTCTACACTTACAGAGCAGAACTGCGGCTTTTCGTTTACAGTTTTTACAAAAGTTTTTATGTGGCTCAAGGGTTCTTAGCTGGAAACCAGTGACCAGTGAGATCATTTTGAGATCACTCAGTGACATGAAACTGGACAATGTACTATTTTTAATGAACCCGGGGAGTCTGAACACTATAAAACTGCCTGCTTTTTATCATAACCTGTTTAAGATATGGAGACTTTTTAAGGTGCAAAGAGCCACAGGTGTGAGGTAAAAGAGAGTGGTTTACATGGTATTGTTGCGGTCAATGCTTTTATCTCTGTTCTGTGTCCCCAGGCCAGCCACTCGTGTCCTTTCTGCCTCCAATGAGAGACAATCTTTCATGCTTTTATGGAATGTTCCAGACTGAAGTCTCTTTTTACTTTTTTACAGAATATTTTGTGTTTTTAACGAAAGTTTTTCACTGAAAGTATTTATCCCTGGTTTTAAGTACACACGCAAAAGACAAGCTCGATGCCAGCTTTTAAACTTTGTAGGGCAAGCGAAAATGGGCATTTATATTAGTCGAAAAAAACAGGTGGAACAAAATGGTGTTTTTTATTTTTTATCTTGTTTTTTATTTTTTTTTAAAACCTTATCCTTTTTAAATGACATTTTCCCTATTTATTCGTGGCACGCTTTGAGAAAATGTAAATAACATTTTTTTCAAATTCAATTCTCTCTCTCTCTCTCTCTCTCTCTCTCTCTCTCTGCATGAACTGAATGAGTGGAGTGTTGAATGTGAGTGTTTAGCTGAAGTGTCTGGGGTTCTGTCGCTCTCAATCTCTGTCTGTCTGTCTCTCTTTCTCTCTGTCTCTCTCTCTGTGTCTCTCTCTATTGTTTTATTTGTAAGTTGATTTTTTTTTAAACTTTATTATCAAAATCCCAGAAAAACTGTGTGTGTGTGTACATGATACATAAACAACTAGTAAATGAACAAACCTCTTTCAGCTCATTGGTCACTTTTTACAGTCATGTAAGTTCTTTTGAGTGACCGCTGACTTTTTCTTTTTTTTTCTGAATTGGTCAGTGTTAATTCTACCTTATATAATAAAAATCTGTTGATGAAGAGTGTGTCATTGTGTCTCTCTACAGGTTCCGTAGTTGTGGTTTCTCAGATAAAGGCTGTGCTGCTCTGACTTCAGCTCTGAGATCAAACCCCTCACACCTGAGATACCTGGATCTGTCTGAGAATAATCTAGGAGACTCAGGAGTGAAGAGTCTCTCTGCTGTACTGGAGAATCATCACTGTAAACTGGAGACACTGAAGTAAGATGATATTTTAAAACATTAATGATAAATCATGGTGTAATCTTCATCCAGGTGATAATAATAGATAAAGACATTCTGTATAAATAAAACACAGTCACAGTTGTTCTTGTCAATACTGAATAAACCATTTATACTTTCACAGTCTGGCTTTAAAAAATACACCAATGAACTAACAACTTCTCCAACAACTAATTAGAGTCTGATCCTGTTTTAGGTCTGATTACTGACAGTCTGATCTTCTCAACAAACATCTGTTCATGTGAACACTGATTAAAAACAGAGATTTTGTGGAGATGTGAAGCAGGGAAAAGTTACTGAAAACATTTCTATTATAATTTTGTCACATACACAACCATACACACTAGCACATGGAGTGACATGATCTTCAACTGTGTGTGACAAAAAAGTAGAATAAAATTAAATAAAATTAAAAATTGAATAAAATAGTGCACAATGACTGTTGTGAGTAACGTGCAGATGTGAGCAGTTAGTGCACATAATTAATAATCTGACATTGTAGCTGAGGACTGAGGAGAGGAAACTAGCAGACTAACACTTATCTCTGTGTTAATGAGGAGGATGTGAATGTGGATTTAGTTGAATGACCACATCCTGTTTTCCAGATCTAATTTACTACAGATTTGATGGATAATGTTAGCTTGTTAGCTGCTAAAAGAATGCTTGATGATCTCTTCTCCTTTCTAAACTCTTCTAAACCTGTGTGTGATTTACTCATCACTGAAAGAGTTTTGAAGAGATTTATTCATTTAGGGACTAGTTACTTAGTTTACTCAGAAAAATACTAGTTGTTGATTTAAGGTGATTTTTTTAATAGATTTTTCTTTTTAATTGTGTTGGCAAAAAAAGTGTGTATGTAAACAATTTTAACAAAGCCCTTTACAGCGAGTGAAAATGTAAAAATTTAACTAAAGAAATCATCTGCAGCACATACTTACATTAATGTTTGTTACAGAATATAATTAAAAAAATAATAATAAAAACATTCTCATAAAGCCACCAGAATTGAATGCTTTGCTGTTTTTCTGTAAAACTATTTTTCTCAGATAATTTTATAAAGTAAATAATGGTCTGTGCTCCAGTAGTGATCAAACTCTAGAAACATCTCTGTGTACAACCAGTGAAGAGTGTGTCATTGTGTCTCTCTACAGGTTGTGGAAGTGTGGTGTCTCAGATGAAGGCTGTGCTGCTCTGACTTCAGCTCTGAGATCAAACCCCTCATACCTGAGATACCTGGATCTGTCCAGGAATAATCTAGGAGACGCAGGAGTGAAACTGCTCTATGCTCTTAAGGATGATGAACATTACAAACTACAGACTCTGAGGTGAGTAATGACCTTTTAATAAAAGTTTAACCTCATTATCATTACGCTGTACATTTCTTTTTAGTTCTAATAAATATGAGATTATCAGGTTAGGAAATAAAAGCAGTTTTAGAAAATGTCACTATATTCTATTTAATGTGAATGTTTCTAACAATTGTCTTTAATGCTGTTAAAGTGTGTTGATTTAAAAAGTCTACAAAATGTCCCAAATGAGTGCATGAGAGTGATTGTACATGAACATTGTGTCTTCTGTCATTCCTGTAAAATTCACCTCAGCTTCTTCTTAAAGTCTGCACTTAAATAGAAATGTAGAACAAGAGCTAAATGACACAGTAGTGTTGGTTATTTAAAACAAGCTCCTGTGATTGGATAAGAGCAGTGATGTGATGGCTAAATATCTGCTCATGATCCTGTTAGAACTTGTGGAAGTTCTCATTTGTTCTAGCTAAATGTTAGAACACAGATGTTAGTAAGAATGAAGAAATGTTGAATGATTCATTATAAACAGGAGATGATAATGTTTCTCTTGGAGCAGAGATGATTACATGCTGTTGATCATGAAGTACCACAGTCCACTTTCTGCTGATTAATTCACATCTTTTTCTTTTATATTCAGCCTGTTGTGAATACATGTGTGTGATGAAGACTCCAGTGTTCCTGCATGTTGGGGAATAGAGAAGATGTTTATAAACACATCACTCATTTAGTTATAACACATTAAACTGGATAAAATTCTACAGACATCAATGGACCAGAACTAATTGGCGTATAATATAGTTCTGATGATTTGTGATTTCACTGTTTAAAATTTTTTTTAACATTGTAATGTTTTAATATTTTTATTCTTTTATAGTATACATTCTTTTATAGTATACAACTCATCAATTTTCACAAGAAGTGGTGTATAATTTTATTTGGGGTTTATTAGTAAGAAGAAGATAAATGAATATATAGGTAAGTGGTGTTAGTTAGCAGTAAAGAACATCAAACAGTTATAATATATTAGAATTCATTTTAAGTACATTTCAAAGACTAATAAATCCTGTAATGTAGTAAAATGTGCACACTAGGCTCCATTTTGTCCAACACTCTCTCTTATCTGAGCTTACTTCACATCTACAAGAGATGACCTACAAGTGACCCGAGAGCAACTGTTCCACACTGAAACATAGTGGTGGTAGCATCATGCTGTGAAAGTAGCATAGCTTATAGGATGATCTCAGATAGTCTCTCTCTCTGTGTAATATTCTGGATAATCCTCACATCATCATTTCTACATGGAATAAGAAGTGAAAGAATTAAATATTTTTAATAATCTAATAACAGAATTTTATTATTTTTATTTATTTTATGTATTATGTTTATGGAAGCTCGCCCTTCCTCGAGTTTATGAGCTGCAACTGCTGTTTAAAGGACATCCAAGTGAAGACATCATCATCATCCTCTTCTGTGTTTGTGTGTGTGTGTGTGTGTGTACCTTGGCTGTGTATTTGTCCTGATGTGCATTGATGTATATTAGCTGCAGGTATCTGAGCTCCTATTTCTGTTTATTCTCACGCTCCAACTCATTGAACTGAGACTGGAACATCAGACTCTCCTCCTAACACACACGCACACTAAACTGGGCGTGTCCTTAAAGCAAGCGCCTTGGTCAGTTTCCTCTGCAGGATCTTCTCTCTGTTTATTCTGTCCCAGATGCGCGTTTCATCTAGGCAAAACTGACAGATAGCTAACAGGAGTCAGAAAAGGTCAGACGCAGGAGTAAAGTTGAGGGTTTTTACTGTTATGTTCTTTCCTCTTCTTTCTCTTTTTTTTGTAAAACTGAAACATACAAAGATTATAAATGTCTTGTTCCAGTATGTTCACGAATAAACATGAATGAATTTACATCATTTACAATGTTCTTTGAATGCACAACTGGCTGCATTCAACTTTGCTTAGTATCATTGTTGGAGAATAGTTCAATTTAAACTCAAACTTATTAATTACAAATATATACACACATTAAAAGAAAGGTAACACCTTACAGGCAAAGCCTTTCCAAGGCACAAAACATAAAGGAAACAGAGAGCCAACCGCATGGAAAGAATCTGGAACACTGCGGTTATTTCCTGGTTAACCTCTAACCCAAGAGTCACATGACCTAAACCAACCACTAAGAAAACAGCTCACAGTCATCAATGTTCTTTGATGTTACACTAAACTGCCACAAGATGGTGCTAAGAAATAACAAATAAATGTATGCCATGACACTCCCCGCCTGATATTGTTTCGATACCACTATATAACCAACTGAGATAAAGGGACTGTTCATATAAACCTCACAAAATATCAGTCCTTTGTTGGCATGAGAAGAACAGTTTCTGATATAGGTCTGAGGAATGTCTTGATTGTTCCATTCCTTGCAACTCTTAGTTCAATTGTTCTCACTTTTCCAACGCTGCTGGTGAAAATCTTGGTTACAAGAGCCATAGGCCATTCATTGCGCTTGGCTTGAGCATCCTTAAGAAGATCGCCCTTTCTTAGATTTCGTCGTTCCCTTTGCCATTTGCTTCGGCTTTGAAGCGTTGCGAGGTATTCACGCCTCCATCTACTCCAGAAAGTGTTGGCAAGATGTTGCACCTGTCTCCATTGCTGTCTGTGGAGATCGGTTTCCTTGAAGTCACCTGGAGGTGAGAGGACTGAATGACCCTTTTGAGTTAGGAGCATGGCTGGCGTCAACAAGTAAGGTGAGTCTGGGTCTGAAGAAATAGGAACAAGAGGTCTTGAATTGACAATTCCTATAACCTGTGCCATCAGAGTAGACAACACTTCATGTGTCAAGCAGAAAGGACTGATCTGCTGGAGCATGGAATCCAGTATACGCCTGGAGACTCCCATCATCTGCTCCCAGGCTCCTCCCATGTGGGATGCGTGAGGTGGATTGAAGACCCATGAACAACCTTCTCCACCCAGATACCTCTTCACACTAGGCTGCTGAGAATCAGTTAGCACAATTTCCAGCTCCTTACAGGCTCCTACAAAATTGGTCCCACAGTCCGAACGAATTTGTTTTGCAGGCCCTCGCAGAGCAAAAAACCTTCTCAAGGCATTTATAAAGGTGCATGAATTCATGGAATTAATCAGTTCGATGTGTATGGCACGAGTACTCATACAAGTGAAAAGAACAGCCCATCTTTTGCTTTGTGCCTGTCCTCCTTGTGTGCGTCTCGCGACGACTGTCCAGGGTCCAAAAACATCAAGCCCGACATACGTGAAAGGGGGTTTAGTGCTCAGACGATCGATGGGTAAGTCCGCCATCTTCTGCTCAGTTATCTTCCCACGAAGCTTGTTGCACATGACACACTTGTGTAGAATGCTGTTGATAAGCTTCCTGACACTGACAATCCAATACCCTGCACTGCGGATTGCAGATTCAGTGAACACACGACCCTGATGCTTGACTCGATCATGGTAATGCTCCACCAGTAGTTTTGCAGCATGACTGCATCCTGGAATGATCAAAGGAAACTTCTCTTTGAGATCCAGAGTAGTATGGACATACAGTCTGGGAATCTCCAGCCATTTGAGACCTTGTAGGGATTTCCTCCATGCATTCCATGCTTCTTCCTTATCTTCAGGGAGAGGAGAGTCCCAGTCAAGAGCCTCACCTGAGAGTTCTCGTAATAGGAATTTCCCTTCAATGATGATAGGGGCAACGAACCCAAGTGGGTCGAAGAGACTGTTGACAGTAGCAAGTATCCCTCTGCGAGTAAAGGGCTTCTTGATGGCTGTTACATGAAAGGTGAATACATCTCTCTTCACATCCCAGCTAAGTCCTAGACTATGTTGGATGGGAGTAGGGTCGACTTCCAAGTTGAGATCCTTGAGTCCCTTTGCATGATCTTTGATCGGGAATGCGTCCATTACTTCCTTGCTATTATAAGCGAACTTGTGCAGTCTCAAATTCGAAGTGGCCAGCATCTCCTTTGTTCTTGTCAACAAGTCGATTGCTTCCGCAGCTGTGGGTGTTGATGAAAGTCCATCATCGACGTAGAATTCTCTCACTACAAAGTGTTTGGCGTCTGAACCATACTCCTTCTCATCATAAGCCGCTGCTTGTTGAAGACCATAAATGGCTACAGCAGGAGATAGACTATTACCAAACACGTGCACCTTCATGCGATATTCGATGATCTCTTTGCTGGTGTCATTTTTCTTGAACCAAAGGAAACGAAGGAAGTCTCCATCTTCCTATTTCACAATGAAGCTGTGAAACATCTGCTCGATGTCCGCAGTTACAGCTACCAGCTCCCTTCTGAAACGCAGTAAGACTCCTAAGAGGCTATTAAGTCTGGACCAGAGAGAAGAACATCGTTCAAAGAGATGCCCTGTTTTTGTGCGCTGGAGTCAAAGACAACTCTGATCTGACTGGGCTTCTGTGGGTGGTACACCCCAAAGATAGATAATACCAACATTGCTGGCCTTCTCGAAGAGGAGGGGCCACCTTGGGATGGTCACGATCAAAGATGTTCTGCATGAAGGTAACAAAATGAGACTTCATCTCAGGCTTTTTTCCAGTGTGCACAGAAGAGAGGATAGGTGTGTTAATACCTGGTCTCTGTTATTAGGGAGTTGCTGGTGAGGTGTTCTGAATGGAAGTGGTGCGACCCAGCTATTGCTCTCATCCATGAACATTTCTCTATCCATGATGTCTAGAAAGCACCTGTCTTCAATGGACAATCCGACTTTGTTATCATCCTTTGACCTTTCAAAGATGGTATCCCCTATTACGTAGTCATCAAAGATGAAGGTGTCACATGCCAAAGATACCTCAGGCAGAGGCTTGATGTCAAACTTCTCCTTGATGCTAAGCTTGTTAGGACATGGAGGGAGTAGAGAATGACGTCCATTATCAAGTACATGGGTGCGGTAAGTACTAAGTGCTGCAGACCTGTATACAGATCCTAAGCAGATGTCTCCTACTACAACCCAGCCTAGGTCTAGTCTTTGTGCATAGGGTGCGTTATTAGGTCCATTGCGTTGCTCCCGTACTTTATGAACCTGAAGGATGTCACGACCCAAAAGAAGAAGAATTTGGGCTTCTGGATTCAAAGGAGGAATGCAATTAGCAATGGGCTTTAGGTGAGTGTGCCAGCGTGCTGCGTCAGGAGTCGGTATCTCTGCCCTGTCATCTGGCATATTGTTGCATTCAATCAAAGTTGGCAATTTCACCTTTGTCGCTCCATCTAAAGACTCTATAACGAAACCTGTGGCTCTCCTCCCTGCTGTCTCTGTCACACCTGCACAGGTACGTAGGGTGTAAGTTGAACTCTCTCCTTTGACATGCAGCAAGTCAAAGAACTTGGTTCTAGCGAGCGATCTATTGCTCTGGTCGTCCAGGATCACATAAACCTTGATCTTCTGGGAGGCCTGCTGGGTAAACCTTAGCCAAGCAAATCTTAGAGCAGGACCGTGAATTTTTGCCATAACCACAAACCTCCATACATTTGGAAGTGACAGCAGGTTGAGGTCTGTCTATCTCTCCCTCCCCGCCATGCTCAGATAAAGTTAAAGGCAGCGGTCCTGGGTGAAGCGCTGCAACATGAGCATCACTGCTGCATTCCTTACATTTAATGGCTACTTTACAGTCCCTAGCCAGATGAGTGGTGGTAGCACAGCACCTGTAGCAAACCCCTTTCTCCTTTAGGAAAGGCTTGCGCTCGTCTAAAGGTTTGCTCCTAAAACCTCTGCAAGATTTGAGAGGGTGGAGCCTTTTATGAATTGGGCAAGTCTTATCCACATCATCCAACTCACAGTTTGAGCTGCTTGTCTGACTCACAGTACCTGATGAAACTTCTGTCTTGTGAGCGTAGACTGGACTTTTCACTTGCCTCTTGACTGGCTGCTCCAGTTTCAACACACGATTGATTCCAGAAGCCAGAGCAAAACTCGGATCGTTGCGTGTTCAAGCCTCTCTGCAGATGAAATCACAAAAGAATGAGAATGGAGGAAAGGTGACTTGATGTACAGTTTTGTACTGAGAACCTTGAGCCATCCACTTCTCCTGAAGACTGTAAGGTAACTTATCTACGATGGGGGCTACACCTTGTGCGGTGTCAAGATAAGTAAGTCCGGGTAGGTAGCCTTCGTGTTTCGCAGACTCCACTTCCTGTAGAAGATCTCCGAGCTCTCGAAGCTTTTTGGCATCCTTGTTGCTGATCTTTGAAAAGCTGTCGATCCTGTCAAAGAGGGATTTCTCAATAATCTCTGGAGAGCCATAGCAATCTTCCAAGCGCTCCCAAGCCTTTCTTAAGCCTGTGTCTGGATTACCTGTGTGCACAGCTCTGATCCTTCATACATAATGCGAAGACTGTTCTCCCAGCCATTTAGAGAGAAGGTCTAACTGTTCAGTGGCTGACAGGTGCAAACCTTCAATTGCATTGGCAAAAGATGACTTCCACAGCCAATAATTCTCAGAACGATCATCAAACTTGAAGAGACCCGAGTTAACAAGCTCTCTGCACGCTAAGTACCTGGCGATCTCACTCACATTAGTGTCATTGTTGAACGATGGCTGTAGTGTTGTCTTACATGCTGAGGAGGTGAATGGTGGTGCTTGGAATTTATGGCTAGGAGTTTGCACTGACCTCTGTGGCTTCTGCATTATACTCTCTGTATCAGGTTTATTGTAGGAATCTCTGACATCCCAAGCGGTAAAGCGATGCTGTCTTTGGAGTGTTTCAGGCTTCAACATATGAACAATGGGCTCTAGAGGTGATTGGTATGGTTCATCTCTAACGGGTGGTGATAACTCCAGTTGAAACTGATGCAAGACGTAATCACGAGTACGATCAGAAATCTCTCTCACGTCAGAAATCCTTTCTCCGAGCTCACTTTCTGCTGCTGCCTCCAGCACCTTTGCCTCAGTGAGGGCTGCTGCCACCTCACTCTCATGCTTTAGCGCTGATAGAGATGCTTCCATGCAAGCCTCCATCACTTTCAATTGAGCCTTTTTAATCAAGATCTCAGATTCTTTTTTAAGGAATTCAGCCTTGGCCCGTGCAGCTTCCAACTTGGCGCGAGCCTTGGCAGCAACAATGCTAGCTGATGAGCTTCTAGATCTATTAGTCGAAGCAGAGGCTATAGATCTTGTTTCTAATGCTTGGCTTTGCTCTGTAGCTTCCTCAATCTCTGTAACTTTCTCTGCCATCATGTATCGCTGATTCTTTCTAAGAGTGCAAGATGTGATGATCAACAAAGAATAATGGAATTAGAGCTTGCTTTCCTTGAAATGTAGTGCCGGCTGTGCGGATGCATTTTTACTATTCTGTCCCAGATGCGTGTTTCATCTACGCAAAACTGACAGATAGCTAACAGGAGTCAGAAAAGGTCAGACGCAGGAGTAAAGTTGAGGGTTTTTACTGTTATGTTCTTTCCTCTTCTTTCTCTTTTTTTGTAAAACTGAAACATACAAAGATTATAAATGTCTTGTTCCAGAATGTTCACGAATAAACATGAATGAATTTACATCATTTACAACGTTCTTTGAATGCACAACTGGCTGCATTCAACTTTGCTTAGTATCATTGTTGGAGAATAGTTCAATTTAAACTCAAACTTATTAATTACAAATATATACACACATTAAAAGAAAGGTAACACCTTACAGGCAAAGCCTTTCCAAGGCAAAAAACGTAAAGGAAACAGAGTGCCAACCGCATGGAAAGAATCTGGAACACTGCGGTTATTTCCTGGTTAACCTCTAACCCAAGAGTCACATGACCTAAACCAACCACTAAGAAAACAGCTCACAGTCATCAATGTTCTTTGATGTTACACCAAACTGCCACAAAATGGTGCTAAGAAATAACAAATAAATGTATGCCATGACACTGTTCTTCTTTTTAAACACTTTGAACTCTACGATCCTCAACTTTTGGACTGTAAAGTACAAACCCTGAATTTCTAAAAGAAATGAACAACTCTGACATTATTATTGTGCAGGAGACATGGGACAAAGGAGACACACCCACAGGTTGTCCCCCAGGTTATGGAGAACTGGCAGTCACATCTATAAATCTCCCAGAGTCACACAGGGCAGAAAATCAGGGGGCGTAATAATTTAGTATAAATAAGAATATACAAATTTAATTGAAATGCCTAAACAAGAAGACAATTACATATGAATAAAAATAAAAATATATATACTTAGCAACTCCAAGCACTGAATCCCCTTACATTAATAAACAAATTTTCTCTAACATTGAACAAGACATCAGCCATTTCCAGGCTCAGGGAATTGTGTGGAGATTTAAATGCATGAACAGGTGAAGAAGTAATCTTTACTAACCCTCAAGGAAACAAATACATCCTCAACAATCTGAATATGAACTATCTAAGTCTCCCTCCTAGGTCAACTATGATAAGATAAACTTTAAGCTGTGTATCTATTTAATTTGATTTCATTTAATTGTTTTTAATACTATTGTTGATGTGATTACTATTATTATTGTTTCTTTTCTGTTTATCTTGTTCTCTTAATGTTTATTGATCCTTAATCCAATAGTTCAGTTACCTGCTTTAGCAACACTGTAAACACTACAGTCATGCTAATGAATCTCATTGAATTGAGAATAGAGAGAGAGAGAGAGAGAGAGAGAGAGAGAGAGAGGGAGAGAGGGAGATGGTGTACCTCCAGAGAGATGTGTGTCTGCACTCCGCTCTTCTCTCTCCATCACCTCGCAAATTAATACTGACTGCAGCAGTGGAAGATCTGCCTTCCGAGAGTGAACTTAACTCATTAAATGTCACACTGTAGTGCTGAACTTGGGTTAAACAGCCTTTCAGTTTATAAAATATTTAAGCTAATTATTTTTCTCTCCAACCAACCACTCTTTCTATATAACTACATTAACACATAAATATGAATCTGTTTCTAAACAAATGACTTCAAGTGTCATAATATATAAAACCATCAGTGCTGTAATATACTGTAGAGTTGCATCTTTTCCTCCTATATGCATTAAATACAACTAGACATAATACATTGCCAGCTGCACAAAGTATTCTCCAGCACATCCCAAAGATTCTCAATGGGGTTAAGGTCTGGACTCTGTGGTGGCCAATCCATGTGTGAAAATGATGTCTCATGCTCCCTGAACCACTCTTTCACAATTTGAATCCTGGCATTGTCATCTTGGAATATGCCCATGCCATCAGGGAAGAAGAAATCCATTGATGGAAGAACCTGGTCATTCAGTATATTCAGGTAGTCAGCATAATCATCCATGCAGTAATTATCCAATGGGAGGCTCTTACCTATTTGCTTAGTTAAACCTAGGTGACTTTTTTGGATGAGCAGTGTGTTTTAATTTGGCCCAGTTAACAATAAACCAGGAATCATGCACTAAATGAATGTAACATGATGTGTAATAATAAATCCATAATGTTGGTGCAATTAATAATTGCAGTTTTATTTCCCTAATGAAAGAAAAGAGATTGTAAAAATTTTACTGATTCCAGAGAGGTCATATTATGTCCCCTAAATGGATGAGCAAACAAAACCTAACAACAAATGCTAGCAACTTTTTTAATTAATAAAAAAACAATACACATAGTAATGTAAATGATTTATCTAAAATATATATTTTTTAACAAAGGAAAAAAGATGGATATGAGCTTTTTCTAATAGCATGCACATACAGCATACTTTTATGATAAAAAGCACATTCATGATAAAAACCTGCAGAAATACAATCCAAATATAATAATTATATAAAGTATCATATACTGTGAAAGAATAAAATAAGTGAAGAAATACAAAATAAATTGATATATTTTACTGTAATTAAGTACACACCACTATTGATTCTTAAACACTTTTATTTATGTAAATTTACACTGTAAAAAATTTGTTTACAAAAATTGTGGCAGCTGTGGTTGCCAGAACAATTCTGTAAAAATACATTTTAAATGTAAACAACTTTACTGATAATATTGATTTGATTAATATCGAATTGAATCACGAACATTTTATACTAAAATTTAGTTTTTTATTGTACAGTCGTCACTTAAATCTAGCCATGGGGGTCACAGTCCAGTGACTTCTGTGCCGGTCCCAAGCCCGGATAAATAGAGAGGGTTGCGTCAGGAAGGGCATCCGACGTAAAACATTGCCAAATTTAACCATGCGAATCGTCAGTACGAATTTCATACCGGATCGGTCGAGGCCCGGGTTAACAACGACCGCCATCGGCGCCGTTGACCTACAGGGCGCCGGTGGAAATTGGGCTACTGTTGGTCGAAGAAGTAGAGGAGGGAGGAGAGTGCACAGACCGAGAGAGAAGAGGAAAGGTAAGAGTGTAGGACTGAGAATAGGAACTCTGAATGTTGGTACTATGACAGGGAAAGGTAGAGAGCTGGCTGATATGATGGAGAGAAGTAAGGTGGATATACTGTGTGTACAGGAGACCAGGTGGAAGGGTAGCAAGGCTCGTAGTATAGGAGCAGGATTCAAGCTGTTTTATTATGGTGTGGATAGTAAGAGAAATGGGGTAGGTGTGGTCCTGAAGGAGGAGTTTGTGAGGAATGTTCTGGAGGTGAAGAGAGTGTCAGACAGGGTGATGAGTCTGAAGTTAGAGATTGAAGGGGTGATGTTGAATGTTGTTAGTGGTTATGCCCCACAGGTAGGTTGTGAGTTAGAGGAGAAAGAGAGTTTCTGGAGTGAATTAGATGAGGTGATGGAGAGTATTCCCACGGGTGAGAGAGTGGTGATAGGAGCGGATTTTAATGGACATGTTGGCGAGGGGAACACAGGTGATGAGGAGGTGATGGGCAAGTTTGGAGTTAAGGAAAGGAACCTTGAAGGACAGATGGTAGTGGACTTTGCTAAGAGGATGGACATGGGTGTGGTTAACACTTATTTTCAGAAGAGGGAGGAGTATAGAGTGACTTACAAGAGTGGAGGTAGGAGAACACAGGTAGACTACATCCTATGTAGAAGAGGCAATCTGAAAGAGATTAGTGACTGTAAAGTGGTAGTGGGAGAGAGTGTAGCCAGACAGCATAGGATGGTGGTGTGTAGGATGACTTTGATGGTCTGTAAGATGAAGAGGTCAAAGATAGAGAAGAAAACCAAGTGGTAGAAGCTGAAAAAGGAGGAATGTTGTGAGGAATTTAGACAGAAGTTGAGGCAGGCTCTGGGTGGTCAGGTAGTGCTGCCAGATGACTGAGAAACTACAGCAGAAGTGATCAGGGAGACAGGGAGAAAGGTGCTGGGTGTGTCATCTGGAAGGAGGAAAGAAGATAAGGAGACTTGGTGGTGGAATGAGGAAGTTCAGGATAGTATCCAGAGGAAGAGGTTAGCCAAGAAGAAGTGGGACATGGACAGGACTGAAGAGAATAGACAGGAATACAAGGAGTTACAGCACAGAGTGAAGAGGGGGGTGTCTAAGGCCAAGCAGAAGGCATATGAAGAGTTGTACACTAGGTTAGACACTAGAGAAGGAGAGAAGGACTTGTACAGGTTAGCTAGGCAGAGGGATCGAGATGGGAAGGATGTGCAGCAAGTTAGAGTTATTAAGGATAGAGATGGAAGGGTGCTCACAAGTGAGGAGAGTGTACAGAGGAGATGGAAGGAGTACTTTGAGGAGCTGATGAATGAGGAAAATGAGAGGGAAAAAAGAGTAGAAAGGGTGAACTCTGTGGAACAGAAAGTAGATAAGATTAGAAAGGATGAAGTCAGGAAGGCTTTGAAGAGGATGAAAAGTGGGAAGGCAGTTGGTCCTGATGACATCCCGGTGGAGGTCTGGAAGTGTTTGGGAGAGGCAGCAGTGGAATTTTTAGCTAGTTTGTTCAACAGGGCTTTAGAGAGTGAGAGGATGCCTGAGGAATGGAGAAGAAGAGTGTTAGTGCCGATCTTTAAGAATAAGGGTGACGTGCAGAGTTGCAGCAACTATAGGGGGATAAAATTGATGAGCCATACAATGAAGCTATGGGAAAGAGTAGTGGAAGCTAGGTTAAGGAAGGTAGTGGAAATTTGTGAGCAGCAGTATGGCTTCATGCCCAGACAAAGCACAACAGATGCAATTTTTGCTCTGAGAATTTTGATGGAGAAGTATAGGGATGGTCAGAGGGAGTTGCACTGTGTGTTTGTAGACTTGGAGAAAGCGTATGACAGGGTGCCAAGAGAAGAGCTGTGGTACTGTATGAGGAAGTCAGGAGTAGCGGAGAAGTATGTCAGAGTGGTGCAGGACATGTATGAGAGGAGCAGGACAGTGGTGAGGTGTGCTGTAGGTCAGACAGAGGAGTTCAAAGTGGAGGTGGGACTGCATCAGGGATCGGCTCTGAGCCCCTTCCTGTTTGCTATAGTGATGGACCAGTTGTCAGAGGAGGTCAGACAGGAGTCTCCTTGGACAATGATGTTTGCAGATGACATTGTGATCTGTAGTGAGAGTAGGGATCAGGTGGAGGAAAACCTGGAGAGGTGGAGGTTTGCGCTGGAGAGAAGAGGAATGAAAGTCAGTCGTAGTAAGACTGAGTACATGTGTGTGAATGAAAGGGAGGGAAGTGGAACAGTAAGGTTACAGGGTGAAGAGGTGAAGAAGGTACAGGAGTTTAAGTACTTGGGGTCAACAGTCCAGAGTAATGGAGAGTGTGGGAAAGAGGTAAAGAAGCGAGTGCAGGCAGGTTGGAATGGGTGGAGAAAGGTGTCGGGAGTTCTGTGTGATCAGAAAATATCAGCGAGAATCAAGGGGAAGGTGTACAGGACAGTGGTGAGACCGGCCATGCTGTATGGTTTAGAGACAGTGTCACTGAGGAAGAGACAGGAGTCAGAGCTAGAGGTAGCAGAGCTGAAAATGTTGAGGTTTTCTTTGGGAGTGACAAGATTGGACAGGATTAGGAACGAGTACATCAGAGGGACAGCTCATGTTGGACGTTTGGGGGACAAAGTTAGGGAGGCCAGATTAAGATGGTTTGGACATGTTCAGAGGAGGGAGAGTGAGTATATTGGTAGGAGAATGTTGGACATGGGGCTGCCAGGCAGGAGGCAAAGAGGAAGGCCAAAGAGGAGGTATATGGATGGAATTAATGAGGATATGAAGCTAGTGGGTGCAAGTGTTGAGGATGCAGAAGATAGGGATAGGTGGAGAGAGATGATTCGCTGTGGCGACCCCTGAAGGGAAAAGCCGAAAGAAGAAGAAGAAGAGTCGTCACTTAGTGTAGACTCAATATCAGCCGAATTCACTGCAAATAAATATTAAGTGTAAAGTTGAGAAGTGAAAACAGATTTTTAAACAGACAGATCAAACATTCATTTTAGCTTCATATAAACTGCACCACCATAAAGATCTTGACCAGAAATGTGAAAAATATAACCCAATGTACACAGATTACGCTTTGAAATACTGAAATGCTAAAGCTAGCTATGCATCAAGAGCTACTACATGGAAAGACTTAGAAATCCAATAATAATTTGCCCTTTGAAGAATTTATTGACCTTTAACAAGTAAACAAAAAAATCTCATTTCTCAACACAAATTTGTAACCTGTACTTCCTTTACAAACAATACAATAGAGAGCATGTGACAGATTAATGATTATCTTACTGGAAATGAAAAAGGAAAGATGGAGGGACTTCTCTCTTAAGATGGTTGAAGAACAAATAAAAGTTTTTTTTTATTTATAACAGTAACATCATTAAAACTAAGGATTACTGCATTTCCTTGGAATCAGTATAACAAATGTACATGAGATACAAGAATGCAAATCAGAAAATACTAGAGCAATAGCAACTATAACAGTTGCATACACTGTAACTTCACACATCTACTGAGCATAGCA
>JAUCMX010000018.1:21638960-21668511 GCA_033459395.1 Hemibagrus guttatus
CACAGTGGGGTAAACCCAGCTGAAATTATACACACACGATTCTGTAAATCCACTGAATCTTCACAAACAACAGCTGTAGAGCTGAAGTGTGCCGATTCCCACTGCTGCTCAAACATTCAAAAAAGATCCATCAAATATTGGCTCTATTATACAGCACATTATAACACCACAGAAACAAAACTCCATCACACACTGGAACACACAAACACCAGCACAAACTAAAATGCAGTGCTATCTGACCCTAACTGGACAGTACACTGTAGCTGAATACCTGAGCACAGTGACTGACCACCAACACAGAACCAAGCCGACTAAATACAGACTCAGCACACACACTGGCCATGGAGACGAGCTGCTATAAGAAATCATGGCTCTCTACAGAGCAGAGAGTGTGTACACAGTGGAGACAGAGCTGCACTTTCTAACAGACTGTAAAAAAGTTCAGTTATCTCTCCTGACCAACACTGACCAACTGTTTATTCTGTTAGGAGAAATGAAGGAGAGCTGCATTTTAGCAGGACAGTACATATCTGTCTGTCACAACCTGAGGGACACTGAGTAACTCCCCCAAACAGATCTGGCAACCCTGTTCATAGCAGCTAGATGGAGACGTACTGAACAAACATTCACTGACAGAATAAACACTAGTTCAGCTTTAACAACAATAACAATGCAGCTTTTGTAAGCTCCTCTTGTTTGCTCTTTTGCTTATTTAAATATCTACTTTTCTCTTGTAACTGTTGACCTACAGAATTATTATTATTATCAAATTTTTATTATTATTATTATTATTATTATTATTATTATTATTATTATTATTATTATCATCTCCATGTCACTGCTGCTTTTAACCCCTGCAGTTCACACAGTACATTTAGTTTGTGTCTCAGCTGCAGTGTGTGTGATTAGTTACAGTGTTTTAGTAAATCTGTGAAACATCATCAGTGTGCAGTGAAAAGAAACAATCTTCCTCCTCAGGACATTGATGATGAAGCTAAAACTTCTGCTTCAGTCTCACTATTAGAGAATGTGTCTTACTGAGGAGCAGGTCATGTGACTCTCAGAGAGATGATCTTACCCCAGTGTCTCCAGTTTACAGTGAGGATTCTCCAGTACAGCAGAGAGACCCCTTCACTCCTGAGTCTCCTAGATTATTACAGGACAGATCCAGGTCTCTCAGGTGTGAGGGGTTTGATCTCAGAGCTGAAGTCAGAGCAGCACAGCCTTCATCTGAGACACCACAAACACTCAACCTGTAGAGAGACACAATGACACACTCTTCACTGGTTGTACACAGAAATGTTTCTAGAGTTTGATCAGTACTGGAGCACAGATCCCCAGGAATTTTATAAAAGTAAAAAGTCTATTTATTTATTTTTTACAAAAACAGCACCAAAGCATTCAATTCTGGTAACTTTGAGAGCATTCATTTATTTGTTTGCTCAAGTTTTTTTTGTTTTATTTGCTTTTCTTTAATCATGTTATGCAGATAACATTACAATGTTGTTACAATCAGGATTTATCGTCTGACTGCAAGTCGAAAGTTCCACTGAGAAAAGTCTAAGAAAAGAGAAGTACAGTCAGGGGGTGGGGCACAGTGAGAGGGGCGGGCTTTATGAAGATGAACAGGGTATTTTCTCTTCAGCTGCTGTTACAATCAGCCTGTCTTTTAAAATATGTCAAATAATGTAAAAATGTTTGAATAGGAAAGTCTATTTTCAGACGTATCTACTGTAATCTTCCTTATCAGACACTGTTTTATCAGGAACATTTTACTGCAGCACGAGTGATGGCCCTGGCTGTGGACAGTTTGTCTTATTGTGGACTGAGTAACACACACTAGGTCTTCAGAGACCAGGACAACACATAAGACTTGAACTTC
Source organism: Hemibagrus guttatus (assembly GCA_033459395.1). NCBI lineage: Eukaryota > Metazoa > Chordata > Actinopteri > Siluriformes > Bagridae > Hemibagrus > Hemibagrus guttatus. The sequence continues at coordinate 21,640,843 of JAUCMX010000018.1, forward strand.
TATTCTACTCCTGAATCTACATGAAGTATTCACTACATATACACACTGTGTATGGTTATGTATGGGACAAATCAAATTTTAATTGAAAATGTTTTCAGTAACTTTTCCCTGTTTTACACGTAATAATCTATATAATCTTTAGAGGCATTGGTGGCTCAGTAGTAGGTTTCTCGCCTATCATGCGGAAGGCCCGGGTTCGATCCCCAGCCACTAGATACAGTGCCGGTCCCAAGCCCGGAAAAATGGGAGGGTTGTGTCAGGAAGGGCATCCGGCGTAAAACCTGTGCCAAGTTGTTGTGCGGACCAGTCGGTCTGCTGTGGCGACCCCGAACAGGGAGCAGCAAAAAGCGACAGTAATCTATATAATCTTTCTTTCTTTTATTTTAATCAGAGTTCACCCGAGAAGATCAGACTGTCAGTAATCAGACCTAAAACTGGATCAGACTCTAATTAGTTGTTGGAGAAGTTGTTAGTTCATTGGTGTATTTTTTAAAGCCAGACTGTGAAAGTGTAAATGGTTTATTCAGTATTGACAAGAACAACTGTGACTGTGTTTTATTTATACAGAATGTCTTTATCTATTACAAACCCGATTCCAAAAAAGTTGGGACACTGTACAAATTGTGAATAAAAAAGGAATGCAATAATTTACAAACCCCATAAACTTATATTTTATTCACAATAGAATATAGATAACATATAAAATGTTGAAAGTGAGACATTTTGAAATGTCATGCCAAATATTGGCTCATTTTGGATTTCATGAGAGCTACACATTCCAAAAACGTTGGGACAGGTAGCAATAAGAGGCCGGAAAAGTTAAATGTACATATAAGGAACAGCTGGAGGACCAATTTGCAACTTATTAGGTCAATTGGCAACATGATTGGGTATAAAAAGAGCCTCTCAGTGTGGCAGTGTCTCTCAGAAGTCAAGATGGGCAGAGGATCACCAATTCCCCCAATGTTGCGGTGAAAAATAGTGGCGCAATATCAGAAAGGAGCTTCTCAGAGAAAAATTGCAAAGAGTTTGAACTTATCATCATCTACAGTGCATAATATCATCCAAAGATTCAGAGAATCTGGAACAATCTCTGTGCGTAAGGGTCAAGGCCAGAAAACCATACTGGATGCTCGTGATCTTCGGGTCCTTAGACGGCACTGCATGACATACAGGAATGCTACTGTAATGGAAATCACAACATGGGCTCAGGAATACTTCCAGAAAACATTGTCGGTGAACACAATCCACCGTGCCATTCCCGTTGCCGGCTAAAACTCTATAGGTCAAAAAAGAAGCCATATCTAAACATGATCCAGAAGCGCAGGGTTTTCTCTGGGCCAAGGCTCATTTAAAATGGACTGTGGCAAAGTGGAAAACTGTTCTGTGGTCAGACAAATCAAAATTTGAAGTTCTTTTTGGAAAACTGGGATGCCATGTCATCCGGACTAAAGAGGACAAGGACAACCCGAGTTGTTATCAGCGCTCAGTTCAGAAGCCTGCATCTCTGATGGTATGGGGTTGCATGAGTGCGTGTGGCATGGGCAGCTTACACATCTGGAAAGGCACCATCAATGCTGAAAGGTATATCCAAGTTCTAGAACAACATATGCTCCCATCCGGGACGTCGTCTCTTTCAGGGAAGCCCTTTGGGCATTTTCCAACAGGGACAATGCCAGACCATATACTGCATCAATTACAACATCATGGCTGCGTAGAAGAAGGATCCGGGTACTGAAATGGCCAGCCTGCAGTCCAGATCTTTCACCCATAGAAAACATTTGGCGCATCATAAAGAGGAAGATGGGGACAAAAAAGACCTAAGACAGTTGAGCAACTAGAAGCCTGTATTAGACAAGAATGGCACAACATTCCTATTCCTAAACTTGAGCAACTTGTCTCCTCAGTCCCCAGACGTTTGCAGACTGTTATAAAAAGAAGGGGGGAAATGCCACACAGTGGGAAACATGGCCTTGCCCCCAACTTTTTTGGGGATGTGTTGATGCCATGAAATTTAAAATCAACTCTTTTTTCCCCTTAAAATGACCCCTTTTTCTCATTTTAAACATTTGATATGTCATCTATGTTGTATTCTCAATAAAATATTGAAATTTGAAACTTCCACATCATTGCATTCTGTTTTTTTCACAATTTGTACAGTGTCCCAATTTTTTTGGGGAATCGGGTTTGTATTATCAACTGGATGAAGATTACACCATGATTTATCATTAATGTTTTAAAATATCATCTTACTCCAGTGTCTCCAGTTTACAGTGAGGATTCTCCAGTACAGCAGAGAGACTCTTCACTCCTGAGTCTCCTAGTTTATTACAGGACAGATTCAGGTGTCTCAGGTGTGAGGGGTTTGATCTCAGAGCTGAAATCAGAGCAGCACAGCCTTCAGCTGAGACACCACACTGATACAACCTGTAGAGACACAATAACACACTCTTCATCAACAGATTTTTATCTTAGTTTAAAATTTGCTTTAAAAGATGTGTTTGTAAATGTTTTTATTATTCAGAATGACATGAGGATTTAATATCACCTGTTTATTCTAATGAACAATGTCATTGAAATGATCACACAGTTTTTAGATTTAGTTTCTCTTATCTGTTGTGTGTGATATTAAACTATCAGCAGCTGAAGCTGAACAGAGAACAGCAGACTGACCATCAACTTTAACTTTAATCACTTCACACAAAGCCCCTTTATAACACTAAAATAAGCTGAAACAAGATCTTTCATGGTTTTATTATACTGGAAATCATTTAAAATTCAAGATAACACCACATTAAAAAACACTATTTCAAAAACTATAGCTTGATTTCCTTTTGTTTTCCATTGTCTGTACCGCTTATCCGATCTATTCTCGGGTCACGGGGAGCCTGTGCCCATCTCAGGTGTCATCGGGCATCAAGGCAGGATACACCCGGGACAGGGGCCAACCCATCGCAGGGCACACACAAAACTCATACACTCATACACTTACGCAATCACACACTTCGGGCAATTTAGAGACTCCAATCAGCCTAGAAGCATGTCTTTGGACTGTTGGAGGAAACCAGAGCATCCAGAGGAAACCCACCAAGCATGGGGAGAACATACAAACCCCACACACAACGTGAGCAGGAGTCAAGACTCGAACCCGGGGACGCTGGAGGTGTGAGGCGAACATGCTAGCCACTAAGCCATCATCATGCCGCCGGCTTGATTTCTGTTTACGTTTATTTTTTTCTAGTATTATAAATTGCCATTTTAGCTTGCCCCAGCAAAATCTCAACAATCTCTGAATCTACTTAAAACTACAAATAAAGATTTCCAGTCAGAATGTTTCATTACATCAAATAGACTCTTTAAAACAATAAACACAGGTTTTAGTCTGTTACAGTGCAGAAAAGCATGAACCACAGTTTCTCTCTGAAAACATGGATACCCCTGTCTAACAGTGTAAACTGTTATTGATGTCATATTGAACTCACAGCCATCTTTACTCTTTTTCCTTCAGCACACATGACTCCCCCCCCAAACCCCCTGTACGTGAGGTCACATCAATACACAACATCCTACACCAGGGTTTATAACTGAAACCAATGCATTAATCACAACCGCAGCAGGAAGAATCCTCCACTGTACGTCTCCCACTTTCTTAGATAAAGGGGACTTTATATAAGGCTCTCCACTCCAGTGTCACATTCTCCCCAAATGGAGGACAGTACACCAGGGTGTCCAGGCCTAGCCCTTTTAAAAAGCCCTGCAAAGTAGCACAGGCTACACATTTCCAGAGTCCACTGGTCCAGTGAGACCAGTTAATCTTTGTACAGATTGTAGTTGAAAGGCTGCTGATCTGCTCTGCACATGTACAAGACAATGTCCTCTTTCTTTTTTGGGTAAACACACAGCAGTTTTGTGAACCCACTGCAATTTCTCCCAAAAGATATCAAGTACATTTAAATGTATTTTTGCCAGTATTTGTGCTGGAGGATCAACACAAGCTAGCTGATGACAGACAGCAGATGTTACTAAGTTGGTAACGATCAACATTCAGCCTTTATGTATATTATGACATTTCTGTAATTTCCATTTGTCAAGATGACTTTTCCCTTTTTTAAAAACTCCTTCAAAGTTTTCTGTATAAACATTCCATCCCCTTTAAAAACACTCACAGATATTTAAAACCCTCCCTGGTCAAAGTCACCCCCCTACCCCCCTAGTTTTTTTGTAGCAGAGATGATTTTAAATTCCTTTAATATTTCCAACATTAAATTTCCATCTCTCTGACCACTAATTAAACCAGCAGCAGTAGCATATGCTGATAAACACAATTCTTAATACATAATCCATACAAATCTCTTCTTAACTTGTTTAAAAGTGTCTCTATTGCTAAAGTATACAACATACCAGACAAGACACAACCTTGTGTAACACGTCTATAGTTCCAGGTCCTTTACCACACTCCATACTTGGAGATCTCTTTCCAGTTCCTTCAAAGTTAGTTTTAAACTGAGCTTAAAATTAGCCACTTCAGATACCTGAGGTAGATTAAAAAAGGAAAACTTTATCAATAGTTTTTCAAGCCTGAATTCAATCTTATACAATTCTTCAAAAAAAAACTAACTGCTCTGCTTCAAATCTCTTCTTCAAAGAGTCTGAAAACAAGACCTCCCACAGTTAATTCAACATAATCATCTGCAATACTGATGCGTTAGCAGCAGACATCATCTGTATGGTGAAGCTGAAAAATTGTTCATTTTTCTTATGGACTGAGTTTACAACAATAACAATGCAGCTTTTGTAAGCTCCTCTTGTTTGCTCTTTTGCTTTTTTAAAAATATCTATTTTTCTATTGTAACTGTTGACCTACAGAATTATTATTATTATTATTATTATTTTTATTATTATTTATTATCATCTCCAGGGTCAATGCTGCTTTTAACCCCTGCAGCTCACACAGTACATTTAGTTTGTGTCTCAGCTGCAGTGTGTGTGATTAGTTATAGTGTTTTAGTAAATTTCAGTCATTTCAGACACATTGCATCACATCAGAGTCTGTGAAACATCATCATTTGTGCAGTGAAAAGAAAAAATCTTCCTCCTCAGGACATTGGTGATGAAACTAAAACTTCTGCTTCAGTCTCACTATTAGAGAATGTGTCGTACTGAGGAGCAGGTCATGTGACTCTCAGAGAGATGATCTTACCCCAGTGTCTCCTACTATACTTTAAAAGGCAGCAATACTTTGTAGGTAATGAGTCAGGTTTTGTAGAAACTTTTCTCTGGTGAGAAATCATTATCACTTAATGAATAATTTATTTGTTCTGCATGTTGTACTATTACACAAAATTTTAGGCGAAAAACAACACTGTACATAACTGCTGCTTTTAGTGACTTATTGTGACTCTCAGAGAGATGATCTTACCCCAGTGTCTCCAGTTTACAGTGAGGATTCTCCAGTACAGCAGAGAGACTCTTCACTCCTGAGTCTCCTAGATTTTTCCCGGGGACTGATCCAGTTTTTTTCACAGTCAGATGCAGTTCTCTCAGATTGGAGGTTTCTGATCTGAGCGCTGAGTCCAGAGCTGACCAACTTTCCCCTCCAAGTGAATCCCCAGCTGATACTGAAGGAAATAAAATAAAACATAATGAACTCACACTAGTGCAAATTATCAAACACGTCCTCAAAGCTTTCACTGAACCTTCTCATTTTCATAAATGCTGAAAGAAACAAACAGCAGTTAGACAATATGATTAAAGGGACACTGCAGACAACATCTAAAACTGAACCATCCATACATCTGTAGTAAACATCCTCAGGGCCGTTTCTTCCTGTAAGTGGTATAAGTGTTAGCTTAGGGCCCCGGGGACCACCAGGAAAACACCATGAGTTTACTATCAGTTGGTGATGTATCTGGTGTGGACAAACACAACAAATAAAAAACAGAAAACCCAAAACACCAGTAAAATAATTTATATTAATTAGTTTTAGTCAATTTGTTCACTTTCTTGCTTCCACATGTTGATGTGTTTAAAAATGAGTAAAGTTAGTGGTTAACTACAGCTAACTAGCTAGTATCTAGAGTAGGGTTGTCCCCGCCCTGTATAATATGGGATTGTCTCGTATTAAAAATAAAACACTGTGTCTCTTATTGAGTTAATAGGGGATGTGATTTGTCCTGTATTCTCATACACATTATTTCATACACACACTTCACAGTGGTGAGAAAAACATAATGGTGAATAAAATTAAACCAGTTTCACAAGAAATAGCGTGTACACGTGCTGATGAGCTCCCCATTTCAACATCTCAATGTTGAGTAGTTTTATAATTAAATCTAAATGTTTAAATCATTACATATTGTATTCACTGTGTATTTCCCCTTAAAACTGTATGCTATGAGATCTCTGATTCACTCAGTCACATGTTCGCATCCCCACATGAACTGTGAATGAGCTAGTGACATATTAGCATCAGGCTAGCAACTTAACCAGCAGCAACTTAGCGGTAGCTCTCACATTAAACTTTACAGAATGTAACACTGACATTCAAACAATGATTAAACATCGTAGAAGAGGATAATGACGGGCCCAATACATACACACCATACTGCCAAAGGTGTATGATGTATGTAAGGAAAATTAGAACTAGCGATCACTCACTAAAACCACACCCCTTCTTCTTCATCTGGATTTAATGGAGGTTGGAAAACCAGCTTTGGGGCATTTCCACCACCTACTGGAGTGGAGTGTGACATGCTGATGTAGTAGAAAAATAAAATATAATAATAATAATAATAATAATAATAATAATAATAATAATAATTAAAAACTCTCTGTGTTTATAATGATTTATAATCCCACTCTCTGGTGTTTATAATCATTTATAATCCCACTCTCTGTGTGAATAAATAATTGTATTTATTATTGTTGATGTTGTTGCTTTTATTTCAGTTAAGAAAGCTCCTAAAACTATTAGACTCATTGGTTTATTATTATTGTTATTATTATTATTATTATTAAGCCCACCCTGAAGAGACAGCGTTGTATATTTGTATATATAATTGCTTACTTCTTCACAATATACCAACACTTTTGTAAATTATAAAGGTATCAGTTCACTGAACCCCTGAGCTAATCACTCTGAGTGACCTAACTCTAGACTGAGTCATAACAATGGTGAAGAATAATCATGAGCCAGCAGATCTACTGAAATTCCACCTGCCTCTCGAGTCTTCCTTCACACACACACACATGTACACACGCCCCACACGCGCATATGTGCACGCACACACAGAGCTCAAACAGCTACAATTCAGACAACATAAAACAGTCCAGTGTGGTTTGGCCCTTAAATTGTGTGTTGTATTTCCCCGTGTGTGTGGGTTTGTAAAAAATCATAAAATATCAACAACAAAAAAAAATATTACTATTATTATAAAAATTAAATATAATAAAAAATGTTTCCTCTCATGAGTGTAAGGCTTTTCAAAGTCAGCTATCTATGAAAGGCCATTTCCACATCACAAATAGAAACTAATAATAAAAAAAGGGTCTGTTTTGGGATTATAATTTTGCATTACTGCATTAACATGGTTCTGTATGTCAGGTGGAATGTCCACAACTTTAATAGCTGACCTTCAGACTTATTCATTTGTTCAAACAATTTTCTATCCTGTATTTTCTCTATTTACATTAACTCCACTCTGTAACACCTTCAGATCAAAACATCCCAACTCCATATTATTCAGAGTTTTTTCAGTTCCTCTCTTTCTAACACTGTAACAGTAGAACAGTTATATTCAGCTTTACTTACATTGCTTTTCTGGATGCTGCAATCACAGGCATCATCTTCACAACAACAGTTTCTGTTATCTTATCTGTACTGAAATATTTACTCGGGGTCAAATTCTTCCAGCTCCTGTGCTGATGTCAGTAACACAAACACCAGAGCAGACCACTGTGAAGAAGAGAGTTCACTTTGTTTTCCAGATTTCAGGTAGTGTTGGATTTCCTCCACTAGAGGGAAATTTTCACCCAGTTCATTCAGACAGTGGAACAGATTGATGGATTTCTCTGTAGGAAGATCTTTACTGACCTTCTTCTTAATGTACTGAACTGTACGCTTTATGCTCTGGGAGCTACTTCCTGTCTGTGTTACTAAACCATGTAAGAGTTTCCTAATGAACTGAACTGTATGGTTTATGCTCTGGGAGCTACTTCCTGTCTGTTTTTACTAAACCATGTAAGAGTTTCTGATTGGACTCCACTGAGAGACCCAGAAGAAAGCGTAGGAAAAGATCCAGATGTCCAGTCTGACTTTCTAAAGTCTGATCTACAGCACTCTTGTGTACTTCTGAGATGGGAATGTTTTTTTTTTTCCTGCTCAGAAACCTGATTCTGTATCAGAACATTTCTCTTCTCCTTCATGAAGGTCAGGTGCACATACAGAGCTGCGAGATGCTCCTGAATGCTCAGATGAACAAAGCAGTACACTTTACTCTGGTGAAGCCCAAACTCCTCTCTGAAGATCTGTGTACACACACCTGAGTACACTGCTGCTTCTCTTTACATCAATGCCAAAACTCTCTCAGGTCTTCCTCATAGAAGATCAGGTTCCCTTTCTTCAGCTGCTGAAAAGCCAGTTGTCCCAGTTTAAGAAGCATTTCTTCATCACTCTCCTGCTTCTTGGAGTATTTTTCTCTTTGATGTTTTGTCTGAATGATGAGGAAGTGTGTGTACATTTTTAGTCAGAGTCTTGGGGATCTCTCCACTCTCTGCTTCACCCAACATTCTCTCTAGAACAGTGGCTGAAATCCAGCAGAAGACTGGGATTTTGGCACATGATGTAGAGGCTTCTTAATGACTTCAGGTGTGTGATGATGTTTTTTGGCCAGGCTCTGATCACTGATTCTCTTCCTGAAGTACTCCTCCTTCTGTGGGTCATTGAAAACCCCCGTACCTCTGTGACTCGATGCACACACTCAGAGGGGATTTGATCAGCTGCTGCTGGTCGGGAGGTGATCCAGATGAGAGCAGAGGGAAGCAGATTCCCTTTGATCAGGTTTATCAGCAGCTCCTGCACTGATGCTGATTCAGTTACATTACACACTCTCTCTGTGTTCTGGAAATCTAGAGGAAAACGACACTCGTCCAATCCGTCAAAAATGAACAGAACCTTTTCCACACTGGACATTTCTGTTTCTTTTGTTTCCTTAAAAAAAGACATGAAGGAGCTCCATCAGACTCAGTTTCTGGTCCTTCATCAAGTTCAGCTCTCTGAAAGGAAGTGGAAATATGAGGTGGACGTCCTGATTTGCTTTCCCCCTTTAGCCCAGTCCAGAATGAACTTCTGCACAGAGACTGTTTTTCCGATGCCAGCGACTCCCTTTTTCAGCACAGTTCTGATGGGTTTGTCTTGTTCAGATAAAGGCTTAAAGACGTCGTTGCAAATTTTATTGGTGTTTCCTCTGTTGTTGTTCTCCTGGATGCTGCCTCCATCTGTCCCCACCTCATGTTCATTATTGACTTCTCCACTGTCTCCCTCTGTGATGTAGAGCTCTGTGTAGATCTCATTCAGGAGTGTTTGGGTTCCCGGGTTTATTATCACTCCATTCACACACTGAAACTTCTTCATCAGATTTAATCTGAACTTTTTCTGGAATTTTATTTACAGCAAACAGATTCTGGCTCGTGCCTGTGATATGGTGAAGCAGGAAGATGTGGTGAGACATGGGGGTTCAATTATTAGACTTTAAGATCACTTTTTTCTGACTGGTTACCACAGATAGTTCTTTATGATGTTCTCACTATGTGTTTGTCTTCATCTACTGTATGTTTTTTTATAATCTAATCACTCTGTAGTTAATAACAGCAGAGAGGTTTATAATAGCAGTGTGTCAGTGTCACAGTCATGTGGGTTTTTTATCTTACCCTGTATCTGTGAGGATTTTATTGTTCCCTCTCCCTTCCACCTTCTGTAGCAATCTGTGAACACAAATTGTAATTGATTAAGATGATACTTTCTTAAACACTATAGTCTGAATGAACAGGTAATGTGTTCTAAACAGATACAAATACACTGTCACTGGCTAAATGATGCTAAGTGGTGGTCTAGCAGTGCCCGCAGTGCATCTGGACACTAAACATTAAAAACATGAAATTCAAAGAAAGTGGCATTTATTTTAAAGAAGTAAACTTTTCCAGTAAAACATTTTTGCAAAAAAAATAGACATTAAAAAAGACAAAAATGTTTTTAAACACTTAATAGTGGCTTTATTAAGATCACAGTTACAGTGTTTTAGTATTTATTTTGCCATCCTGTTTATCTAGTTACATTTCCCTTTAAGTGCGACTTTATCAGTGACATTAACAGTGAGGAGATGTTTTCCTGTGTAGAAGTGAGGAGTCTCCATCTTTAAACTCCAGAGGATCAGCCATAGACTGATCACTCTTCATGGAGATACAGCTGGGTGCTGGAGATTCTGATCTCTTTCCCTGGAGTTTACTGCACAACATTATACACAGTCCTTTACTCATTTATATACACTCTTTACTGGTTTTAACTCCTTAATTTAATGAGGATTTAATTTTACTTACTCTAAACACAATCTAACATTTGATTATTGGTGAGTGAGTTTTAGAATAGTATTTTTTATATTAGCCTCTAAACCGAGCTCCCTCTGTACCATGGGCAGGACTGGGCAGAAATCATAAACCCTTTTTTAAATCATACAAAGCCTGAAGGTATCTACACATGCAGCACACCAGAAGAATGGGAAGAAACTCAGCTCTAGGGGGCTCCAAAGACCATTTCCACATAAACACAACATAATTCCAACATCACGTGGCTATATGAACCACAGGAAAAAGACGTAGGGCATTGTGTGTGCGACATAACCGACTCAAGCAACCGCTACATATATTCACATACGACACTGTAAGTGCTGGATATATTGAGAAATTTCACCGAGGCCAGTGTTTTTTTCCCGCCTAGTCCTCATCTGAATAGAGATCAGGAATACCTTATATCATGTAAAAAACTTGTTTGTTATGATTAGTTTTTTATTTGGTGTAGAATTATTGATCTGTTTATTCCTGGAAGTGCCGTGTCCCTCTGTGCCTCACTTCAAACAGGGGAAACAGTTCCAGCTGTAGCATGACACACATTTTGTGTAACTAGTGTACTTGGTGTTCTTTTGTAATTCACAGTTTTGTGCATTGTTGCACTAGATTTAAATTTGCACCTATTGTTACTCAGTACTGTTAGAGGGGTGGGGTGGGGGGTATTGTGGGCTTACAAACCCCAAACAGTTATATTTGGATGGAAACACCTATAGTGACATATAAATCAAATAAACTACGTTTTATGGGAAATCTCTAATGTCACGGGTGTGCCCATAATGTGCAAAAAAAGGTCAGTTTGGAGAGTCCACCTAAACATTCCTCTTCAATAACCTCTCTATAACCTCTCCAAGAGATGACCAAACATACAGCAGTGCAAAAAAAAATATTTGGACACTTAAACCACACTTACAAACATATGAATTTCACTGTATTACAAATAACATGTAAAAGCAAGTGGCATTTATTTTAAAGACACCATAAGTACACTTTTCAAGCAAAAAATTCTGCAAAAAATAGACATAAAAAAAAAACAAAAAAATGTTTTTTAGAGAATTATTAGTGGCTTTATTAAGATCATAGTTTTCAGTGTTTTTTGTATTTTTTTTTGCCGTCCTGTTTATCTAGTTAAACTTCCCTTTAAGTGTGACTTTATCAGTGACATTAAAAAAGTGAGGAGATGTTACCTGTGTAGAAGTGAGGAGTCTCCATCTTTAAACTCCAGAGGATCAGCCATAGACTGATCACTCTTCATGGAGATACAGCTGGGTGCTGGAGATTCTGATCTCTTTCCCTGGAGTTTACTGTACAACATTATACACAGTCCTTTACTAATTTATATACACTCTTTACTGTTTTAAATCACTTCTTAATTTAATGAGGAGTTTTTAAATTATTTTTTAAATTTAAAATTTTTCTTACGGTAAACAGAATACTTTTTTACTACTAAGCAGTGACTGTTAGAAATTTTTTTTAATATTAAAACCTTTGGTTAAATTCTTTCATATATGTACTCAGTAAATAATATAGACATGAATATTTAATGACTAGAACACAAGGATGTTGTATTTTTACCAGTTGTTTGATGCTGGGGAAACATTATCTGTGTCCAGATCAGGAGTCTCCATCTCTGAATATTAGTAAAGTTTGTACAAACACACAGCTGAGTCCTGAAGAGTCTGATCTCTTCTGCTGGAATGGATCACACTCCTAGAAAACACACAAACAAATGTGCAGTTAAACTTTCACACTATAATTTTCACATCTTTATCCTTAAAGAAAAATGCTGCTTCTTTAGTTTAAAATCCTGTTTTGAGTGATCGTCCTACACACAGGGACTGACCTCTCACATTCTCATCACCAAATCATTCATTTATTCATTTTCAGTGATTTATCCTGATCAGAGTCACATTTAATTTGAAGGCAAACCTGTAAACACACACACACACACACACACACACACACACACACACACACACACTGTTGTCAGGCTCTCTAAAGAAACCCCATACAGAAAGTTCTGTAGTGATTATTTTGAGGTTTTATGTTTATAATCATTAGGGAGTTTTTGATACAGGAATTCAGCATGAACAGTAGAATCCATGTGATCTGAGCTCAACATGCAGTAATGACAGATACACATTAAAAATCCAACCATTTACAGCAGAAAATAAACCAGATTATATTATTTTGATGTGCACACATGTACAGTCTAGGGTTAGGGTTAGAGAAATCAAGAGTTTACACAATGTAAAGATTTAAACTGTTTAATTTAATTGACCTGAACTGTGATCAGTTAGTTACAGTGGCCCAGACGTCAACTTTTCATAAAAAAAAACTGTAAAAAACTACTTCAAATAAAAATTTAACTTTCAAAAAAGAGAGAAAATGTCAACTTTGAGCTGATCTTAGTTAGGGGCAGTGGTGGGCAGTAATGAACTAAATGTATTTCATTTGTACACATTATCTTTTTCCAGTATGCCACATGACCAAACCCCTGACCCATGGCCTGACCTGCAGGATTTGTTTTAAGTTGTAGAACAGAAGAAAGACTCTTTCATATTCAGATACCTTTTCTACCTCAGTAACACACCATTTCTTCTTACAACAATTCAACATCATATTTGCGGAAGCGTAGAGGTCAGCACATCCTGTGATAATCATATAGGCTTTTCACACTGCGCTTAACCCCGGGTTATCTTCCATCTAAACACTGCTTTTAATCCCGGGTAAAGAGACGTTTTTACACCTGTAATTTGATAGCGGTGTTAGCACCACTTTTTACTCGGGGTTATGAAACCCTGCCCCCGGGCGGGGTTAGCACTGCATTTGTGGTGTTAACCCCCCCATTACGGTGTTAAGGGTTTTTTCAGTGTGAAACGGGGCGGTGTTTGCTTGTTGCTGCTGGACGCTTAGCAACAGACAGCCAATCAGAAACTGAGCAGCGAGGCTCATGTCACGTACGTCAAAGTAAACAGCAGCCAGTGTTCCCAGATTGTGTGAATCCCCGCACAATTGGGATCATTTTGGTTACGTCTTATCGGAACAAAATGCATTGGCGGGTTGATGAAATTTGGGCTGTTTTTTGATGCAACTGGCGGGTTTAATTTTTGACTATAAACATGATATTTTATTTATTTTCCATTCAATATGTAATGTTGACGTTTTAAAATTTTATGGTTTTAAGATGCAGTTGGGCTGGAAATGTTCAATCCAATCTGGCAACACTGACATCAGGCGGTGAGAGAAAAGTAAGAAAGTGTCAAAAGAAGGAAAACGTGTGGAGTGGAGTGATGAGGAGACGGTATTATTCTTATGGATTTTTTTTTTTTTTAAAAAACTGGCAAGACACGGGAAAAGCCATGTAAACATTTTGCCTACTGTTCGTCCAATCAATCGCCCAATATTAACGTTACTGATGTTATACAGCAACACAATAACCCAATAGCTCAACTTTTATTGTTGATATTTGACCATTCACCAAGTAAAAAATTCTTTTTCATAGTTTTTTTTTATGTAAAGCAGAATAAAACTACTGCACAAATACAGTAATTGCCCATCACACACCAAAGCATTAGTTACTAAATACTGAAAAAATTGACTTTGCTGAATTTTAACTTTTCTGTAGAGCAGAAAGTTTCTGTTAAAGTCAGTCTGCTTAGATCCTCGCTTGTCATTTGTTTAAAAAATGATTCCCAGGACACAGGAGTGTCCAGCACACATTAGTTAACATTTTAGCTAGGATATCTCTACTTTCACTTAAGTACAGGAGATTTGTCCACCACTGAAAAAAAAAGAGCTGCTCTCATGGGTTTCTACTGCAGTTGGCTTGACTGACCTCTTATCTTAAAACATGGCTGAATTCAGTGATGAAAAATAAATCTGCTAAAAAATAAGGCAGATTATTTCCTCTTATCATGACAGATCATTAAACAAGTTATACTGTCATTTAATTTGATTTTGTGTCAAGAAAAAGCAGCGCAAGCAGCTTAAACCTGTGAAAAAAACCACTGAGCTCTCCTCTGACTGACACCATGCTTCACCATACAGTATGAAGAATAAATGAAGCCCCGCCTCCATGAGCTCACAGCTGTGTTGTGATTGGTCAGGATTGAGTTCTATTAGAGCTGACTCCTCTCTATAGGGAAACCCGGATGTTTACTTTAAATCGCTCCGTGTTAGATTTTTCACTCAGTGAGTTTAAAACTGCTTGAATTCTTGACAGTTTGATTTCGTGCGTTTTTGCCTTAAACATTACAGATTCATGTTCAGGTTCTGCTGACCCCTGATTTCACTCCATACAACACCTGTTTACAGACTACACACAAAACCACAACTACTGCTTCCAGACTGAACCGAGAGAAATGTACAATAAAAAACTAAATTTTAGTATAAAATGTTCGTGATTCACAAAAACAATATTAATCAAATCAATATTATCAGTAAAGTTGTTTACATTTAAAATGTATTTTTACAGAATTGTTCTGGCAACCACAGCTACCAAAACTGTTTGTAAACAATTTTTTTTACAGTGTAAATTTACATAAATAAAAGTGTTTAAGTATCAATAGTGGTGTGTACTTAATTACAGTAAAATATATCAATTTATTTTGTATTTCTTCACTTATTTTATTCTTTCACAGTATATGATACTTTATATACAGTCAAGCCTGAAATTATTCATACCCTTGGCAAATTGTGAATTAAAGTTACTTTTATGCAAGCAGCAAGTTTTTTCTTGATTAGAAATGACACAGGCATTTCCCAGAAAATAAGACGATGTACAAGAGGCATCACTGTGGAAAAAATTATTACTCATCTTTTATTTACATTTGAACAAAAAATGGCATGTCCAAAATTATTCATACCCTTCTCAATAATCAATAGAAAAGCCTTTATTGGCTATTACAGCAATCAAACGCTTCCTATAATTGCTGACCAGCTTTTTGCATGTCTCCATGAATTCATGAATTCATTAAAATTCAGTAGTCTTCTTTCCAGAGAAGTAGCTCATAATAAAGTGGTCAGTGAATGTAAACTATAAAACTATAAAAATATTTAAACATATTACAATAATAAACAAATATTAAACAGAGAAATCACATAAACCATCAGAACTATATTATACACCAGTTAGTTCTGGTCCATTGATGTCTGTAGAATTTTATCCAGTTTAATGTGTTATAGCTAAATGAGTGATGTGTTTATAAACATCTTCTCTATTCCCCAACATGCAGGAACACTGGAGTCTTCATCACACACACAGATATTCACCACAGCCTGAATAGAAAAGAAAAAGATGTGAATTAATCAGCAGAAAGTGGACTGTGGTACTTCATGATCAACAGCATGTAATCATCTCTGCTCCAAGAGAAACATTATCATCTCCTGTTTATAATGAATCATTCAACATTTCTTCATTCTTACTAACATCTGTGTTCTAACATTTAGCTAGAACAAATGAGAACTTCCACAAGTTCTAACAGGATCATGAGCAGATATTTAGCCATCACATCACTGCTCTTATCCAATCACAGGAGCTTGTTTTAAATAACCAACACTACTGTGTCATTTAGCTCTTGTTCTACATTTCTATTTAAGTGCAGACTTTAAGAAGAAGCTGAGGTGAATTTTACAGGAATGACAGAAGACACAATGTTCATGTACAATCACTCTCATGCACTCATTTGGGACATTTTGTAGACTCTGTCTGAATCCCTGTTTTCTGCCTTCACATGAATTTGAAATCAACACACTTTACTGAACACAAAACAGCATTAAAGACAATTGATAGAAACATTCACATTAAATAGAATATAGTGACATTTTCTAAAACTGCTTTTATTTCCTAACCTGATAATCTCATATTTATTGGAACTAAAGAGAAATGTACAGAGTAATGATAATGAGGTTGAACTTTTATTAAAAGGTCATTACTCACATCAGAGTCTGTAGTTTGTAATGTTCATCATCCTTAAGAGCAGAGAGCAGCTTCTTTCCTGAGTCTCCTAGATTATTCCTGGACAGATCCAGGTTTCTCAGGTGTGAGGGGTTTGATCTCAGAGCTGAAGTCAGAGCAGCACAGCCTTCATCTGAGACACCACACTCACGCAACCTGTAGAGAGACACAATGACACACTCTTCACTGGTTGTACACAGAGATGTTTCTAGAGTTTGATCACTACTGGAGCACAGACCACACAAGAACTTTATAAAAAATATATGAGAAGAAATTGTTTTCCAAAAAAACCCCCCAAAAAAACAGTAAAGCATTCAATTCTGGTGGCTTTATGAGAATGTTTTTATTATTATTATTTTTTTTAATTATATTCTGTAACAAACATTAATGTAAGTATGTGCTGCAGATGATTTCTTTAGTTAAATTTTACATTTTCACTTGCTGTAAAGGGCTTTGTTAAAATTGTTTACATACACACTTTTTTTACTAACACAATTAAAAAGAAAAATCTATAAAAAAAACACCTTAAATCAACAACTAGTATTTTCTGAGTAAACTAAGTAACTAGTCCCTAAATGAATAAATCACTCCAAAAACTCTTTCAGTGATGACTAAATCACACACAGGTTTAGAAGAGTTTAGAAATGAGAAGAGATCATCAAGCATTCTTTTAGCAGTTAACAAGCTAACATTATCCATCAAATCTGTAGTAAATTAGATCTGGAAAACAGGATGTGGTCATTCAACTAAATCCACATTCACATCCTCCTCATTAACACAGAGATAAGTGTTAGTCTGCTAGTTTCCTCTCCTCAGTCCTCAGCTACAATGTCAGATTATTAATTATGTGTACTAACTGCTCACATCTGTACTTTATTCACTATAGTCACTGTGTACTATTTTATTCTATTCTTAATTTAATTTTAATTTTTCTATTTTCTAATTTAATTTTGTTCTACTTTTATGTCACACACAGTTGAAAAGCATTTCATACTGTATGGTTGTGTATGTGACCAATAAAATTACATTTTGAAATGTTTTCAGTAACTTTTCCCTGCTTCACATCTCCACAAAATCTCTGTTTTTAATCAGTGTTCACATGAACAGATGTTTGTTGAGAAGATCAGACTGTCAGTAATCAGACCTAAAACAGGATCAGACTCTAATTAGTTGTTGGAGAAGTTGTTAGTTCATTGGTGTATTTTTTAAAGCCAGACTGTGAAAGTGTAAATGGTTTATTCAGTATTGACAAGAACAACTGTGACTGTTTTATTTATACAGAATGTCTTTATCTATTATTATCACCTGGATGAAGATTACACCATGATTTATCATTAATGTTTTAAAATATCATCTTACCCCAGTGTCTCCAGTTTACAGTGAGGATTCTCCAGTACAGCAGAGAGAATCTTCACTCCTGAGTCTCCTAGATTATTCCAGGACAGATCCAGGTATCTCAGGTGTGAGGGGTTTGATCTCAGAGCTGAAGTCAGAGCAGCACAGCCTTCACCTGAGACACCACACTCACACAACCTGTAGAGAGACACAATGGCACACTCTTCATCAACAGATTTTTATTTTATGAGGTAGAATTAACACTGAGCAATACAGAAAAGAAAAGAAAAGAAAAGAAAAGAAAAGAAAAGAAAAGACACTTCAGCTAAACACTCACACTCAACACTCCACTCATTCAGTTCATAGAGAGAGAGAGAGAGAGAGAGAGGTACACTAGTAAGCTATCATCACTGTTCACTTCCTTGGCACTAACTCCACAGCTACAAAGCCAGAGCAGCTGCAGAATAATGGACACTGAGGTGAGTGTTAAACATGTTCACTATGAACACACATCATCTCTTCTCAAATCAAACTTTATCTCTCTGTGGAACATTCAGGGAATTACATTTTCATGGTTTGGGTACAAAAGTAATGCAAGTGAATTTAAAGAAAACACGAAAGACACAGAATCCAGGAGACCTGGATTAGATCAATGAGTCACTGTCCCTCTAACTATAAAGAATTAATACTGCAATCTATTAAACACACTGCTGTTAAAAAGGGAGAGACTCGGGTGGAATCATCATTTACGTCAGATTTTACAGCACCACAAAAATGACAGAAATCACACATTGGGCTTAAAAATGAAGAAAGATATTTTAAACAGAGCAAAAGACATGTTCCTGTGTACAGTATATATCCCTCCCAGTGACTCCTCTTATTATGATGAGGAGATCTTCCCCCAGCTCCACACTGAGATCTGCAGCTTCCAGGCCCAGGGAAACGTGCTGATCTGTGGAGACCTGAACTCCTGCACTGGCTCTCTCCCTGACCTTAACACAGAGCATGGAAACTAGTTTATATTTGGACAACATTAGCCCAGAAACCTTACTGACCTTCCCTGCCATGACTTTGACTTGCAGGTGAAAGGAAATGGAAATGATGTGCTGCAGCTCTGTGAAAGTCTGGCTCTGTACATTGTTAATGGAAGGACATGAGGAGACTCTTTGAGAAGATACACATTCTGCTCACCTCTTAGCAACAGCACAGTAGAGTATAATGCTAACAGATTTAAACCCTTTCTGTGTCAGCACATTCACTGTTAAAACACTAACCCCTCTGTCTGACCACAGCCAAACTCCTTAACAAGACAAGAACTAACCTCACTGCACACACACACAAAAACATCAAGTGGACCTGATGGAATCCTAAACCAAATGATTAAGTAAACAATCCTATTAGTTCATCTTAAATAATTCCACATGATCCTGAGTGCAGGTTATTTCCCTGAGATCTGGACCCAAGGTGTTATAACAGCCATTTTCAAAAGTGGACATAAAGTCCCTCTTAATAAGTACAGATGCATCTGTGTGTGCAGTAACCCTGGGAAGGGTTTATGTATCATCAGGAGTTTAAGACCAATTGGATTCAGAACAAATCACCACACCAGTGAACATATTCACACTTTACACACTCTAACTGATCTATTCCTTAACCAAAACTAAAGATTAGCATGTTTTATAGATTTCCAAAAATCTTTTGATTTCATCTAGCAGGAAGGTCTATTTTAGAAAAGTGATGTAGGAGGTAAAACACATGATATCAAATCCATGTACATCAACAACAAGTGTGGAATTAAAATGAACAACAAAAGAAATAAACTCTTTCCTCAGGAGCATGGAGCGTGACAGGGTTGCTGCCTAAGCCCAACACCATTTAATGTATATATTAATGAATTTTCTCTCTATATTAGATCCATCAGCAGCACCTGATCTCGCGCTACACCACTCAGTGGTCAAGTTCCTGCTGTATGAAAATGACCTGGTCCTGAATTCCCCATTGTTCAGGGTCTACAGCAGAACCTGGACCTGCTGCAGCAGTACTGTCAGACCCAGGCCCTGATAGTCTTTTTTCAAAAAATAAATAAATAAATGAAACATCCAGATATCAGGGAAATGCAACACATTTAATTTTAGTGATTTAGTGGCACACAAATAGAAAAGTATAAAGAATACACTTACTAAGGAGTGAGAATGATGTCCAGAGGAAATGTTAGTACAGAAGTGAATGAGCTGACAGAGGAAGCACACAGGACATTCTACACAATTAAAAACAAATTCACTTTAAACTCCAGATCCAGACTGTCTCAAATTACATGAATCAGTAACTCAACCTATTCTTCTGTATGGTAGCGAGATCTGGGGTCACTTACAAACCAGAATTTTACACAGTGGGGTAAACACCCAGCTGAAATTATACACACACGATTCTGTAAATCCACTGAAACGCCACAAACAACAGCTGTAGAGCTGAAGTGTGCCGATTCCCACTGCTGCTCAAACATCCAGAAAAGAGCCATCAAATATTGGCTCTATTATACAGCACATTATAACACCACAGAAACAAAACTCCATCACACACTGGAACACACAAACACCAGCACAAACTAAAATGCAGTGCTATCTGACCCTAACTGGACAGTACACTGTAGCTGAATACCTGAGCACAGTGACTGACCACCAACACAGAACCAAGCCGACTGAATACAGACTCAGCACACACACTGGCCATGGAGACGAGCTGCTATAAGAAATCATATCTCTCTACAGAGCAGAGAGTGTGTACACAGTGGAGACAGAGCTGCACTTTCTAACAGACTGTAAAAATGTTCAGTTCTCTCTCCTGACCAACACTGGCCAACTGTTTATTCTGTTAGGAGAAATGAAGGAGAGCTGCATTTTAGCAGGACAGTACATATCTGTCTGTCACAACCTGAGGGACACTGAGTAACTCCCCCAAACAGATCTGGCAACCCTGTTCATAGCAGCTAGATGGAGACGTACTGAACAAACATTCACTGACAGAATAAACACTAGTTCAGCTTTAACAACAATAACAATGCAGCTTTTGTAAGCTCCTCTTGTTTGCTCTTTTGCTTATTTAAATATCTACTTTTCTATTGTAACTGTTGACCTACAGAATTATTATTATTATTATTATTATTATTATTATTAGTTATTATCATCTCCATGTCACTGCTGCTTTTAACCCCTGCAGTTCACACAGTATATTTAGTTTGTGTCTCAGCTGCAGTGTGTGTGATTAGTTACAGTGTTTTAGTAAATCTGTGAAAAATCATCAGTGTGCAGTAAAAAGAAACAGGAGAACTAGAACAGAAGAAACAGAAATCTTCCTCCTCAGGACATTGATGATGAACCTAAAACTTCTGCTTCAGTCTCACTATTAGAGAATGTGTCTTACTGAGGAGCAGGTCATGTGACTCTCAGAGAGATGATCTTACCCCAGTGTCTCCAGTTTACAGTGAGGATTCTCCAGTACAGCAGAGAGACTCTTCATTCCTGAGTCTCCTAGATTATTATAGGACAGATTCAGGTGTCTCAGGTGTGAGGGGTTTGATCTCAGAGCTGAAGTCAGAGCAGCACAGCCTTCATCTGAGACACCACACTTACACAACCTGTAGAGAGACACAATGACACACTCTTCACTGGTTGTACACAGAGATGTTTCTAGAGTTTGATCACTACTGGAGCACAGATCCCCAGGAATTTTATAAAAGTAAAAAGTCTATTTATTTATTTTTTACAAAAACAGCACCAAAGCATTCAATTCTGGTGACTTTGAGAGCATTCATTTATTTGTTTGCTCAGTTATATGTTTGTTTATTTTGTTTTATTTGCTTTTCTTTAATCATGTTATGCAGATAACATTACAATGTTGTTACAATCAGGATTTATCGTCTGACTGCAAGTCGAGGGTTCCACTGAGAAAAGTCTAAGAAAAGAGAAGTACAGTCAGGGGGTGGGGCACAGTGAGAGGGGCGGGCTTTATGAAGATGAACAGGGTATTTTCTCTTCAGCTGCTGTTACAATCAGCCTGTCTTTTAAAATATGTCAAATAATGTAAAAATGTTTGAATAGGAAAGTCTATTTTCAGACGTATCTACTGTAATCTTCCTTATCAGACACTGTTTTATCAGGAACATTTTACTGCAGCATGAGTGATGACCCTGGCTGTGGACAGTTTGTCTTATTGTGGACTGAGTAACACACACTAGGTCTTCAGAGACCAGGACAACACATAAGACTTCTATTCTACTCCTGAATCTACATGAAGTATTCACTACATATACACACTGTGTATGGTTATGTATGGGACAAATCAAATTTTAATTGAAAATGTTTTCAGTAACTTTTCCCTGTTTTACACGTAATAATCTATATAATCTTTCTTTCTTTTATTTTAATCAGAGTTCACCTGAGAAGATCAGACTGTCAGTAATCAGACCTAAAACAGTATCAGACTCTAATTAGCTGTTGGAGAAGTTGTTAGTTCATTGGTGTATTTTTTAAAGCCAGACTGTGAAAGTGTAAATGGTTTATTCAGTATTGACAAGAACAACTGTGACTGTGTTTTATTTATACAGAATGTCTTTATCTATTATTATCACCTGGATGAAGATTACACCATGATTTATCATTAATGTTTTAAAATATCATCTTACCTCAGTGTCTCCAGTTTACAGTGAGGATTCTCCAGTACAGCAGAGAGACTCTTCACTCCTGAGTCTCCTAGATTATTCCTGGACAGATCCAGGTCTCTCAGGTGTGAGGGGTTTGATCTCAGAGCTGAAATCAGAGCAGCACAGCCTTCATCTGAGACACCACACCACTGCAACCTGTAGAAAGACACAATGACACACTCTTCATCAACAGATTTTTATCTTAGTTTAAGATTTACTTTAAAAGATGTGTTTGTAAATGATTTTATTATACAGAATGACATGAGGATTTAATATCACCTGTTTATTGTAATGAACAATGTCATGAAAATGATCACACTGAGTGTTAGATTTAGTTTCTCTCATCTGTTGTGTGTGATATTTAACTATCAGCAGCTGAAGCTGAACAGAGAACAGCAGACTGACCATCAACTTTAACTTTAATCACTTCACACAAAGCCCCTTTATAACACTAAAATAAGCTGAAACAAGATCTTTCATGGTTTTATTATACTGGAAATCATTTAAAATTCCAGATAACACCACATTAAAAGACACTATTTCTAAACTATAGCTTGATTTCCTTTTGTTTTCCATTGTCTGTACCGCTTATCCAATCTATTCTCGGGTCACGGGGAGCCTGTGCCCATCTCAGGTGTCATGGGGCATCAAGGCAGGATACACCTGGGACAGAGGCCAACCCATCGCAGGGCACACACACACTCATACACTTACGCAAATCACACACTTTGGGCAATTTAGAGACTCCAATCAGCCTAGAAGCATGACTTTGGACTGTTGGAGGAAACCAGAGCACCCAGAGGAAACCCACCAAGCATGGGGAGAACATACAAACTCCACACACAACGTGAGCAGGAGTCAAGACTCGAACCCAGGACGCTGGAGGTGTGAGGCGAACATGCTAACCACTAAGCATCATCGTGCCGCTGGCTTGATTTCTGTTCACGTTTATTTTTTTCTAGTATTATAAATTGCCATTTTAGCTTGACCAGCAAAATCTCAACAATCTCTGAATCTACTTAAAACTACAAATAAAGATTTCCAGTCAGAATGTTTCATTACATCAAATAGACTCTTTAAAACAATAAACACAGGTTTTAGTCTGTTACAGTGCAGAAAAGCATGAACCACAGTTTCTCTCTGAAAACAACATGGATATCCATGTCTAACAGTGTAAACTGTTATTGATGTCATATTGAACTCACAGCCATCTTTACTCTTTATCCTTCAGCACACATGACTCCCACCCAAACCCCCTGTACGTGAGGTCACATCAATACACAACATCCTACACCAGGGTTTATAACTGAAACCAATGCATTAATCACAACCGCAGCAGGAAGAATCCTCCACTGTACGTCTCCCACTTTCTTAGATAAAGGGGACTTATATAAGGCTCTCCACTCCAGTGTCACATTCTCCCCCAAATGGAGGACAGTACACCAGGGTGTCCAGGCCTAGACCTTTAAAGCCCTGCAAAGTAGCACAGGCTACACATTTCCAGAGTCCACTGGTCCAGTGAGACCAGTTAATCTTTGTACAGATTGTAGTTGAAAGGCTGCTGATCTGCTCTGCACATGTACAAGACAATGTCCTCTTTCTTTTTTGGGTAAATACACAGCAGTTTTTGGAATCTACTGCAATTTCTCCCAAAAGATATCAAGTACATTTAAATGTATTTTTGCCAGTGTTTATGTTGGAGGATCAACACAAGCTAGCTGATGACAGACAGCAGATGTTACTAAGTTGTTAACGATCAACTTTCGGCCTTTATGTATATTATGACATTTCTGTAATTTCCATTTATCAAGATGACTTTTACCTTTTTACAACTCCTTCAAAGTTTTCTGTATAAACATTCCATCTCCTAAAAACACTCACAGATATTTAAAACCCTCCCTGGTCGAAGTCACACCCTACACCCTAGTTTTTTTGTAGCAGAGATGATTTTAAATTCCTTTAATATTTCCAACATCAAATTTCCATCTCTCTGACCACTAATTAAACCAGCAGCAGCAGCATATGCTGATAAACACAATTCTTAATAAATAATCCATACAAATCTCTTCTTAACTTGATTAAAAGTGTCTCTATTGCTAAAGTATACAACATACCAGACAAGACACAACCTTGTGTAACACGTCTATAGTTCCAGGTCCTTTACCACACTCCATACTTGGAGGTCTCTTTCCAGTTCCTTCAAAGTTAGTCTTACTGAGCTTAAAATTAGCCACTTCAGATACCTGTCACGGGACGCTGCTGCAGGTGATGGTGAGTGGAGCAGAGCTGATGCAGCCGGTGTAAAGGAAGCAGACCCAACGCGGAGTTAGACGGCGGACAGGGGTTTTATTAAATAAAAGACACAGAAGCACACGGACATACACAAAGACGAAGACTGGCAAAATAACGATGACAGACGGCCACTATAAATAAGGAACATAATTACAGACACATTAGGAACAGGTGACAGGCATGAACACATTAGGGAAAGGCGTGGCTAGAACAAACACATGAGTAAATGAACAAAACCCCTGCTGAAGGCCCCCTAGTGGTCCATCGGGGGCACTTGCCCCCGTAACAATACCTGAGGTAGATTATAAAGGAAAACTTTATCAATAGTTTTTCAAGCCTGAATTCAATCTTATACAATTCTTCACAAAAAACTAACTGCTCTGCTTCAAATCTCTTCTTCAAAATGTCTGACAACAAGACCTCTCACAGTTAATTCAACATAATCATTTGCAATACTGATGCGTTAGCAGCAGACATCATCTGTATGGTGAAGCTGTAAATTGTTCGTTTTTCTTATGGACTGAGTTTACAACAAAAACAATGCAGCTTTTACAAGCTCCTCTTGTTTGCTCTTTTGCTTATTGAAATATCTAATTTTCTATTTTACCTGTTGACCTAGGGAATTATTATTATTTATTTATTTATTTATTTTACATAATTTCCATGTCACTGCAGTTCACACAGTACATTTAGTTTGTATCTCAGCTGCAGTGTGTGTGATTAGTTACAGTGTTTTAGTAAATTTCAGTCATTTCAGACACATTGCAGTCACATCAGAGTCTGTGAAACATCATCAGTGTGCAGTGAAAAGAAACAATCTTCCTCCTCAGGACATTGATGATGAAGCTAAAACTTCTGCTTCAGTCTCACTATTAGAGAATGTGTCTTACTGAGGAGCAGGTCATGTGACTCTCAGAGAGATGATCTTACCCCAGTGTCTCCAGTTTACAGTGAGGATTCTCCAGTACAGCAGAGAGACTCTTCACTACTGAGTCTTCTAGATTATTATAGGACAGATCCAGGTGTCTCAGGTGTGAGGGGTTTGATCTCAGAGCTGAAGTCAGAGCAGCACAGCCTTCATCTGAGACACCACACTCCCACAACCTGTAGAGAGACACAATGACACACTCTTCATCAACAGATATTTATTATATAAGGTAGAATCAACACTGAGCAAAACATTACTTTCAGATGGTGAACAGTGGGTGGGACTGGGTAAACACACATGCACGCGCACACACAAATAAAATTAGATATATTTGTATTGCTGTGTTTTACTGGTGCTTTAGACATTAAAGCAAACTAGAGTTTAATTGTAATGAAAATAATTCAAACATTTTGAGCAGCTTCCCCAATCAATACCTACACAACAAACAAAACAGGGTTGTGTCGCCTTTCAACATTTTAGCATCAGTGTGTATGGACAGTTAACAGTCTACATAACATCTGCAGCTCTATCAGTTCAAACATAACTTTTATTTAAACATGAAGTTTATTGTAGGTTATGATGTTAAATCATGAGGTCTAACCTAACCAGTAATATTAGGACAAAATATTGTTCCTAAGATATCACACAAATTGTTTTCTTTTCAGTCTATTAGGAGAACTAGTCTGCTACACACCACACAGAAATGCTATTGAGCAATGTCACTCAATGCAGCTTCTTAAAGCAGCAGCTCCTAGAGAGTGAGAATTGGGTTTTATGAATAATGCTAACATTATAACAGAGCTTATTTGGGTGGGCCAGGACTCCAAATGAGTGGGCCCAGGCCCTGTAGCTCCACCACTGCTGCTGTTATTTAGAATTAATTATATTAAGTGTATTATACTTTTAAAGGCAGCAATACTTTGTAGGTAATGAGTCAGGTTTTGTAGAAACTTTTCTCTGGTGAGAAATCATTATCACTTAATGACTAATTTATTTGTTCTGCATGTTGTACTATTACACAAAATTTTAGGTGAAAAACAACACTGTACATAACTGCTGCTTTTAGTGACTTATTGTGACTCTCAGAGAGATGATCTTACCCCAGTGTCTCCAGTTTACAGTGAGGATTCTCCAGTACAGCAGAGAGACTCTTCACTCCTGAGTCTCCTAGATTATTCCAGGACAGATTCAGTGTTTTCACAGTCAGATGCAGTTCTCTCAGATTGGAGGTTTCTGATCTGAGCGCTGAGTCCAGAGCTGACCAACTTTTCACTCCAAGTGTATCACAGCTGATACTGAAGGAAATAAAATAAAACATAATGAACTCACACTAGTGCAAATTATCAAACACGTCCTCAAAGCTTTCATTGAACCTTCTCATTTTCATAAATACTGAAAGTACAAACAGCAGTTAGACAATATGATTAAAGGGACACTGCAGACAATCTCTTTTCTGCTCAAAATTCCTGGTTTTATTACACCTATGGACTCCACCCTTTTTCTTAACCATTCCGCATAAATCACTTCTGTCTACCTTTTCTCCTACAGTACCACAAAATTCTCTCCAATCATTTCTTTTAGCATCTTTTATCACTTTTCTTACCTCAGCCTGTCCTCTATTTAATAAAATCATCAAATACA
Source organism: Hemibagrus guttatus (assembly GCA_033459395.1). Classification (NCBI taxonomy): domain Eukaryota; kingdom Metazoa; phylum Chordata; class Actinopteri; order Siluriformes; family Bagridae; genus Hemibagrus; species Hemibagrus guttatus. The sequence continues at coordinate 21,668,314 of JAUCMX010000018.1, forward strand.
AATGTTTTTCTTACTTTTTTTGATGTGCAGTTTCTTTCTCTTATTACTATATTACATTCTTCTGTCCACCATGGGTCTGCTTTCTTCTTATACTTTCCTGTATTTTTCTAATAATCTCTTCTGCAGTATTAATAACAACTCCACATATTTTATCATGAAGTTCCTCAATGTCTACATTTACTTAACACTTCACTTTTT
>JAUCMX010000018.1:21669011-21727486 GCA_033459395.1 Hemibagrus guttatus
GATCAGACTGTCAGTAATCAGACCTAAAAGAGGATCAGACTCTAATTAGTTGTTGGAGAAGTTGTTAGTTCAATGGTGTATTTTTTAAAGCCAGACTGTGAAAGTGTAAATGGTTTATTCAGTATTGACAAGAACAACTGTGACTGTGTTTTATTTATACAGAATGTCTTTATCTATTATTATCACCTGGATGAAGATTACACCATGATTTATCATTAATGTTTTAAAATATCATCTTACTTCAGTATCTCCAGTTTACAGTGAGGATTCTCCAGTACAGCAGAGAGACTCTTAACTCCTGAGTCTCCTAGATTATTCCTGTACAGATCCAGGTGTCTCAGGTGTGAGGGGTTTGATCTCAGAGCTGAAGTCAGAGCAGCACAGCCTTCATCTGAGACATCACACCACTGCAACCTGTAGAGAGACAATGACATACTCTTCATCAACAGATTTTTTATTATATGAGGTAGAATTAACACTGAGTATACAGAAAAGAAAAGAAAAGACACTTCAGCTAAACACTCACACTCAACACTCCACTCATCCAGTTCATGCAGAGAGAGAGAGAGAGAGAGAGAGAGCGAGAGAGCGTGTCTGGTGGACATTTCATCTTGGATGACTGCTCATCAGCTGAAACTCAATCTCAGCAAAACCGAGGATCCATCCCCAGCCCAAGACCTTGTGATATCTCTAAACAACTCCATGATTTCCCCTTCAACCACTGCTTGCAACCTTGGGGTAACCATGGACAATCAACTATCCTTTTCCTCCCATGTCACTAATGTGACACGCTCATGTCGGTTTCTTCTGTACAACATCAGAAGGATTCGGCCATTTCTATCCACACAGGCTACTCAGGTGCTTGTTCAGTCTCTGGTCATTTCGAGATTGGACTACTGCAACTCTCTTCTGGCAGGTCTACCTCTGAACGCAATTCGCCCACTGCAAATGATCCAAAATGCAGCTGCACGACTTGTTTTCAACCTGCCCAAGTTCTCCCACACCACCCCACTGCTGCGTTCCCTCCACTGGCTTCCGGTAGCTGCATGCATCAGATTCAAAACACTAATGCTTGCCTACAAAGCCAAGAATGGACCAGCGCCATCTTACCTCAAAGCTCTTGTCACTCCTCTCACTGCACCTCGCTCACTCAGATCCACTAGCACTGCTCGACAGGTCCCACCATCTCTCAGGGTAAAAAGGTAGGTATACATCTAGACTCTTCTCTGTTCTGGACCCGAGGTGGTGGAACAAACTTCCCCTAGGTATCCGTACGGCCGAGTCTCTGATGGTCTTCAAACGGTAACTGAAGACTTACCTCTTCCTGAAGTATTTAAACTAGCTCTTATTTTTCCCTGTTTATGTATTATGTTGCAAAGTTTAAAAAAAACAACAACTGTGATAATGGTATCCCAAGTTTGTGTCCTATTGAACCAGTGTTAATGCATTCATTGACAGAACTAAAGCACTTTTGTATGTCGCTCTGGATAAGAGCGTCTGCCAAATGCCGTAAATGTAAATGAGAGAGCGAGAGAGAGAGAGAGAGAGAGGGTAGCTTACACTAGTAAGCTATCATCACTGTTCATTTCCTTGGAACTAACTCCACAGCTACAATGCCAAAGCAGCTTCAGAATAATGGACACTGAGGTGAGTGTTAAACATGTTCACTATGAGCACACATCATCTCTTCTCAAATCAAACTTTACAATCTCTCTGTGGAACATTCAGGGAATTATATTTTCATGGTTTGGGTACAAAAGTAAAAGCTGTGAATTTAAAGAAAACACGAAAGACACAATCCAGGAGACCTGGATTAGATCAATGAGTCACTGTCCCTCTAACTATAAAGAATTAATACTGCAATCTATTAAACACACTGCTGTTAAAAAGGGAGAGACTCGGGTGGAATCATCATTTACAGCACCACAAAAATGACAGAAATCACACATTGCGCTTAAAAATGAAGAAAGATATTTTAAAAAGAGCAAAAGACATGTTCCTGTGTACAGTATATATCCCTCCCAGTGACTCCTCTTATTATGATGAGGAGATCTTCCCCCAGCTCCACACTGAGATCTGCAGCTTCCAGGCCCAGGGAAACGTGCTGATCTGTGGAGGCCTGAACTCCTGCACTGGCTCTCTCCCTGACCTTAACACAGAGCATGGAAACTAGTTTATATTTGGACAACATTAGCCCAGAAACCATACTGACCTTCTCTGCCATTACTTTGACTTGCAGGTGAAAGGAAATGGAAATGATGTGCTGCAGCTCTGTGAAAGTCTGGCTCTGTACATTGTTAATGGAAGGACATGAGGAGACTCTTTGAGAAGATACACATTCTGCTCACCTCTTAGCAACAGCACAGTAGAGTATAATGCTAACAGATTTAAACCCTTTCTGTGTCAGCACATTCACTGTTAAAACACTAACCCCTCTGTCTGACCACAGCCAAACTCCTTAACAAGACAAGAACTAACCTCACTGCACACACACACACACACAAAAACATCAAGTGGACCTGATGGAATCCTAAACCAAATGATTAAGTAAAAATCCTATTAGTTCATCTTAAATTATTCCACATAATCCTGAGTGCAGGTTATTCCCCTGAGATCTGGACCCAAGGTGTTATAACAGCCATTTTCAAAAGTGGAGATAAAGTCCCTCCTAATAAGTACAGATGCATCTGTGTGTGCAGTAACCCTGGGAAGGGTTTATGTAGCATCAGGAGTTTAAGACCAATTGGATTCAGAACAAATCACCACACCAGTGAACATATTCACACTTTACACACTCTAACTGATCTATTCCTTAACCAAAACTAAAGATTAGCATATTTTATAGATTTCCAAAAAGCTTTTGATTTCATCTGGCAGGAAGGTCTATTTTAGAAAAGTGATGTAGGAGGTAAAACACATTGTCACAGACACGCCAGGCTCCAACGAGAATTCAACACAGCGCACTCTCTCACCAGAATTCTAAACACACACACCTGCACGTAATCACCTTCCCAATCACCACACCACATAAAAGACACACACACACTCCATTCACCGTCCGGTCTCGTTTCACGATAGAAGGACTCTCTCTATGCCAAAAAACTCTCACAGCTACGCTCACGATTCCTCGTCCCTCGTGTTTTCCCCGTTTGTGTCTGTGTGTTCGTCTCCACTTCCAGATCTGCACCAACTCCAGTGACTCACCCCGATCCTCTCCAGCACCGTTCCAGGGCAGTATCTCTCTCTCTCTTTCTCTCTCTCTCTCTCCTCCTCATTCACCTTTTTATTCCGCTGCTTGAGCCCTAATAAATTACAGCTCACTGCATCTCTCTGTCTCCGTGCCTTCTGTCCCGTAACAGAAGACCGGACCGAGCAGCATGGACTCAAGCGGCAGCCCACCAGACCCGCTCCGCGATCTGGTCGACACGCTGCGGCAGGCTCTCGCTGCGCTCCCGGCACCCGCCGCGGCTCCCGTGCCGCCATCGCCCGCTGCCACTTCCGCGAGCACCGCTTCCTCAGCGCCGTTGTGCGTCAGTCCCATGGCCCAACCTGCGCCCTACTCTGGCTCGGCGGAGGATTGCAACGGGTTCCTCCTACAGTGCTCCTTGGTCCTGGAGATGCAACCTCACCTGTATCCCACCGAGAGATCCAAAGTGGCGTTCATCATATCACAGCTGCGCGGCCGGGCTCTTCTCTGGGCCGAGTCCCTCTGGTCCCAAAATTCTCCCGTAACAGCTGAACCCCCAGGTGAGGCTGCATCTCGCTGCATACGTGGACACCATAGGGTTGGAGCGGCTAATTCAACTCTCCATCCGTGTCGCCGCTTGTATGCAGTCGTGTGTCACTGAACCCCAGGACCAGTCGCCGCATAGCACCTGGCGCGACCGACCTACCCCAGCCAGCTCTCCAGAACCAGCTCCGGAGCCCATGCACCTGGGTGCATCCCATCTGACCCCCGCTGAGCGGCAGAGGAGGCTGACCCGGAACCTGTGCCTGTACTGTGGGGCCCCGGGGCATGCTCTCCCCGAGTGCCCTATTCGTCCGCCGCGCCCCATGGTGAGTACCATTGTTCCTTCCTTACCTCAAATGAAACCGCTTACCACACATGGAACGCTTTCTACCACTCTCTCCTCTATTTCAGTGGTCGCCCTCCTCGATTCCGGGTCAGCGGGCAACTTCATCTCGGGCACCCTCTGCCGCCAGCTTGGGCTCCGGACCAAGGCCACGACAACCCCATACCAAGTTCGGTCCATCACCGGGAAGCCCCTAGGCCGACGGCAGGTCCGCCATAGTGCCGGTCCCGTACGGCTCCAGATCGGGGCACTCCATGTGGAGGAAACCACCCTACTGGTTCTGGAAGAGTCCACAGCTGACATCATACTGGGGCGTCCGTGGTTGGAGCAGCACAACCCAATCCTCTCTTGGAGCACCGGGGAGGTACTGAAGTGGGGCGACACCTGCTTCCCAGATTGTTTTCCTGATCTGTCCGTTCCACACTCCCTACTCCCGACTCCTCTTCCTGTCCAGGCTACATCCATTGAAAGCCCGTCCGTGCACCAGCCCCTGAAAATTCCAGCATGCTATGCCCCCTTCAGTGACGTCTTCTGCCCCAAGAGAGCATCTAAGCTGCCTCCTCACCGGCCATGGGACTGCGCTATTGATCTGCTTCCGGGTGAACCAGTGCCCAGGGGAAGGATCTATCCCCTGTCCATCCCGGAAGAGAAGGCCATGGAGGAGTACATTAAGGAGGCCCTGGAGCAAGGTTACATCCGTCCGTCCACATCCCCTGCTGCTTCCAGTTTCTTCTTCGTGGCCAAAAAGGACGGAGGCCTCCGCCCATGCATTGACTACCGTGCACTCAACCATATCACTATCGCTATCCACTTCCTCTTGTCCCAGCGGCCCTAGAGCATCTCCGGGGTGCCAACCTCTTTACCAAGCTGGACCTCCGCAGCGCGTATAACCTCATCCGGATACGTGAGGAGGACGAGTGGAAGACCGCCTTCATTACACCCACCGGCCACTACGAATATCTAGTGATGCCTTACGGACTCGCCAATGCCCCCTCTGTATTCCAGGATTTCATTCACGAGGTTCTCCGGGAGTTCCTCCACAGGTTCATTTTAGTTTATATCGATGACATCCTGATCTACTCCCGGAACCTGGCCGAACATCGCCAGCACGTTGCGAAGGTCCTAGAACGCCTGAGGAAGTTCCAACTCTTTCTCAAAGCAGAGAAATGCTCCTTCCATCAAACCTCAGTGCAGTTCCTTGGGTACAAGATCAATAGTAGTGGCATCGAGATGGACGAGAGGAAGGTAACCGCCGTCCGAGAATGGCCAGCACCCACCACGGTGAAAGAGCTGCAAAGGTTCCTCGGGTTCGCTAATTTCTACAGGAGGTTCATTCAAAACTATAGCAGCATCACTCACCCTTTAACCAGTCTGCTCCGGAACAAGCCAAAGTCATTAGCCTGGTCTCCAGTGGCGGAGAAAGCTTTCAACCTCCTCAAAAGGGCATTCACCACCACTCCTCTCCTGGTTCATCCTGACCCCGACAAACCCTTCATTGTGGAAGTAGATGCATCTACGACAGGAGTAGGAGCAGTCCTGTCTCAGCAGCAGGGGAACCCGAGCCGCCTCCATCCATGCGCCTTCTTCTCCCGTAAACTCAACCCGGCAGAGAGAAATTATGACATCGGAAACCGAGAACTGCTGGCTGTCAAACTGGCCCTCGAGGAATGGAGGCACTGGCTGGAGGGAGCCAAACACCCGTTCACAGTTCTCACTGACCATAAGAACTTGGAGTACCTCCGAGCCGCCAAGAGGCTCAATCCCCGACAGGCTCGCTGGGCCCTCTTCTTCACCCGGTTTAACTTCACCATCTCCTACCGGCCCGGGTCAAAGAACACCAAGGCGGACGCCCTCTCCCGGATGTTCGCTCCAGAAGAGAGCCCGGAGACACCCGAGCCCATCCTGCCGGAGAACATCTTTGTTAGCCCCATCACCTGGTCAGAAGAGACCCTTCCACCTACCAGTACCTCCACCTACACTCCACCGGGTTGCCCACCGGGATCTCAATACATCCCCAGAGCACGACGCACCGCCCTGATTCACTCTACTCACACTTCACTCGGCACTGGTCACCCTGGTATCCACGAAACTCTCTCGCTGCTGAAGGAACGCTTCTGGTGGCCCAACATGACAGTGGATGTCAGAAGGTACGTGCAAGGGTGTGAGGGATGTGCCATGTCTAAGGATCCACGCCACCTCCCAGCAGGAAAGCTCCTTCCGCTGCCCGTCCCCAGCCGTCCCTGGTCACACCTGGGGGTTGACTTCGTCACTGATCTGCCTACTTCCAGAGAGCACACCTGTATCCTTGTGGTGGTAGACAGATTTTCCAAGTCATGCCGCCTGCTGCCGTTAAGGGGACCCCCCACGGCTCTGGAGACAGCGGAACTACTCTTTAATCATGTATTCAGGTATTTCGGCATCCCCGAAGACATCGTCTCGGACCGAGGTCCCCAATTCATCTCCAGAGTCTGGAGAGCGTTCCTCACACGCCTGGGTGTGGCCGTCAGCTTGTCTTCCGGATACCATTCGCAAACTAACGGGCAGACGGAGAGAAAGATCCAGGAGATCAGCCGCTACCTCCGTACCTTCTGCCATGGCCACCAGAACTCGTGGAGCCAGTACTTGGGTTGGGCCGAGTACGCACAGAACTCCCTCCGTCAGCCTTCCACCGGTCTAACTCCCTTCCAGTGCGTACTCGGTTACCAACCACCGCTATTTCCCTGGTCAGCGGAACCGTCGGATGTACCGGCGGTCGATCACTGGTTCCGCGAGAGCGAGAGAGTCTGGGACTCAGCGCACCACCAGCTGCAACGGGCCCTACATCGGCGTAGACTGACTGCCGACCTTCGGCGGTCTGACCCTCCTGCCTTCCAACCGGGGCAGAAGGTCTGGCTGTCGACCAGGGACATCCGTCTGCGTCTTCCCTGCCGCAAGCTGAGCCCCAGGTTTATAGGCCCGTTCTCCATCCTGAAGCAGATCAACCCGGTTACATACAAGCTCCTGCTACCACCAGGTTACCGCATTCACCCCACATTTCACGTATCACTCCTGAAACCTCACTATCCCTCTGTTTCTCCCTCCACAGAGCCTGGCGGCGGCACAGCCGAACCCCCCCTCCCGCTCCTACTGGATGACGGAACCGCCTACAAGGTGAAGGAGATCCTGGACTCCCGGCGCCGTGGCGGCCGACTCGAGTACCTGGTGGACTGGGAGGGCTACAGTCCGGAGGAACGTTCATGGGTTGCTCGTGATGACATCCTCGACCCCAACCTCCTAGAGGCCTTCCACACAGCGCACCCTCACAGACCGGCTCCACGTGGAAGAGGTAGACCGCCTCGACGTCGGGGTCCGCGGCCCTCAGGAGCGGGCCGTGGGGAGGGGGGTAATGTCACAGACACGCCAGGCTCCAACGAGAATTCAACACAGCGCACTCTCGCACCAGAATTCTAAACACACACACCTGCACGTAATCACCTTCCCAATCACCACACCACATAAAAGACACACACACACTCCATTCACCATCCGGTCTCGTTTCACGATAGAAGGACTCTCTCTATGCCAAAAAACTCACAGCTACGCTCACGATTCCTCGTCCCTCGTGTTTTCCCCGTGTGTGTCTGTGTGTTCGTCTCCACTTCCAGATCTGCACCAACTCCAGTGACTCACCCCGATCCTCTCCAGCACCGTTCCAGGGCAGTATCTCTCTCTCTCTTTCTCTCTCTCTCTCTCTCTCTCTCCTCCTCATTCACCTTTTTATTCCGCTGCTTGAGCCCTAATAAATTACAGCTCACTGCATCTCTCTGTCTCCGTGCCTTCTGTCCCGTAACACACATGATATCAAATCCATGTACATCAACAACAAGTGTGGAATTAAAATGAACAACAAAAGAAATAAACTCTTTCCTCAGGAGCATGGAGCGTGACAGGGTTGCTGCCTAAGCCCAACACCATTTAATGTATATATTAATGAATTTTCTCTCTATATTAGATCGATCAACAGCACCTGATCTCACTCTACACCACTCAGTGGTCAAGTTCCTGCTGTATGAAAATGACCTGGACCTGAATTCCCCAGTGTTCAGGGTCTACAGCAGAACCTGGACCTGCTGCAGCAGTACTGTCAGACCCAGGCCCTGACAGTCTTTTTTCAAAAAAATAAATAAATAAATAAAACATCCAGATATCAGGGAAATGCAGCACATTTAATTTTAGTGATTTAGTGACACACAAATAGAAAAGTATAAAGAATACACTTACTAAGAAGTGAAGATTATTTCCAGAGGAAATGTTAGTACAGAAATGAATAAGCTGACAGAGGAAGCACACAGGACATTCTACACAATTAAAAACAAATTCACTTTAAACTCCAGATCCAGACTGTCTCAAATTACATGAATCAGTAACTCAACCTATTCTTCTGTATGGTAGCGAGATCTGGGGTCACTTACAAACCAGAATTTTACACAGTGGGGTAAACCCAGCTGAAATTATACACACACGATTCTGCAAATCCACTGAATCTCCACAAACAACAGCTGAAGTGTGCCGATTCCCACTGCTGCTCAAACATCCAGAAAAGATCCATCAAATATTGGCTCTATTATACCACCACAGAAACAAAACTGCATCACCCACTGGAGCACACAAACACCAGCATAAAGTAAAATGCAGTGCTATCTGACCCTAAATGGACAGTACAATGTAGCTGAATACCTGAGCACAGTGACTGACCACCAACACAGAACCAAGCCGACTAAATACAGACTCAGCACACACACTGGCCATGGAGACGAGCTGCTATAAGAAATCATGGCTCTTTCTAACAGACTGTAAAAAAAGTTCAGTTCTCTCTCCTGACCAACGCTGACCAACTGTTTATTCTGTTAGGAGAAATGAAGGAGAGCTGCATTTTAGCAGGACAGTACATATCTGTCTGTCACAACCTGAGGGACACTGAGTAACACCCCCAAACAGATCTGGCAACCCTGTTCATAGCAGCTAGATGGAGACGTACTGAACAAACATTCACTGACAGAATAAACACTAGTTCAGCTTCAACAACAATAACAATGGAGCTTTGTGCGTTTTTTAATCTAATTTGCTCTATTTAATTGTTGACCTTTTCAGTCCTATAGAAGAATTTTTTAAACCATCTCCATGTCACTGCTGCTTTTAACCCCTGCAGTTCACACAGTACATTTAGTTTGTGTCTCAGCTGCAGTGTGTGTGATTAGTTACAGTGTTTTAGTAAATCTGTGAAAAATCATCAGTGTGCAGTAAAAAGAAACAGGAGAACTAGAACAGAAGAAACAGAAATCTTCCTCCTCAGGACATTGATGATGAAGATAAAACTTCTGCTTCAGTCTCACTATTAGAGAATGTGTCTTACTGAGGAGCAGGTCATGTGACTCTCAGAGAGATGATCTTACCCCAGTTTCTCCAGTTTACAGTGAGGATTCTCCAGTACAGCAGAGAGACTCTTCATTCCTGAGTCTCCTAGATTATTACTGGACAGATCCAGGTCTCTCAGGTGTGAGGGGTTTGATCTCAGAGCTGAAGTCAGAGCAGCACAGCCTTCATCTGAGACACCACACTTATACAACCTGTAGAGAGACACAATGACACACTCTTCACTGGTTGTACACAGAGATGTTTCTAGAGTTTGATCACTACTGGAGCACAGATCCCCAGGAATTTTTTAAAGTAAAAAGTCTATTTATTTATTTTTTACAAAAACAGCACCAAAGCATTCAATTCTGGTGACTTTGAGAGCATTCATTTATTTGTTTGCTCAGTTATTTGTTTGTTTATTTTGTTTTATTTGCTTTTCTTTAATCATGTTATGCAGATAACATTACAATGTTGTTACAATCAGGATTTATCGTCTGACTGCAAGTCGAGGGTTCCACTGAGAAAAGTCTAAGAAAAGAGAAGTACAGTCAGGGGGTGGGGCACAGTGAGAGGGGCGGGCTTTATGAAGATGAACAGGGTATTTTCGCTTCAGTTGCTGTTACAATTAGCCTGTCTTTTAAAATACGTCAAATAATGTAAATGTTTGAATAGGAAAGTCTATTTTCAGACGTATCTACTGTAATCCTCCTTATCAGACAATGTTTTATCAGGAACATTTTTCTGCAGCACGAGTGATGGCCCTGGCTGTGGACAGTTTGTCTTATTGTGGACTGAGTAACACACACTAGGTCTTCAGAGACCAGGACAACACATAAGACTTGAACTTCTATTCTACTCCTGAATCTACATGAAGTATTCACTACATATACACACTGTGTATGGTTATGTATGGGACAAATCAAATTTTAATTGAAAATGTTTTCAGTAACTTTTCCCTGTTTTACACGTAATAATCTATATAATCTTTCTTTCTTTATTTTAATCAGAGTTCACCCGAGAACATCAGACTGTCAGTAATCAGACCTAAAACAGGATCAGACTCTAATTAGTTGTTGAAGAAGTTGTTAGTTCATTGGTGTATTTTTTAAAGCAAGACTGTGAAAGTGTAAATGGTTTATCCAGTATTGACAAGAACAACTGTGACTGTGTTTTATTTATACAGAATGTCTTTATCTATTATTATCACCTGGATGAAGATTACACCATGATTTATCATTAATGTTTTAAAATATCATCTTACTTCAGTATCTCCAGTTTACAGTGAGGATTCTCCAGTACAGCAGAGAGAATCTTCACTCCTGAGTCTCCTAGATTATTACAGGACAGATTCAGGTGTCTCAGGTGTGAGGGGTTTGATCTCAGAGCTGAAATCAGAGCAGCACAGCCTTCATCTGAGACACCACAAACACTCAACCTGTAGAGACACAATGACACACTCTTCATCAGATTTTTATCTTAGTTTAAGATTTACTTTAAAATATGTGTTTGTAATTGATTTTATTATACAGGATGACATGATGATTTAATATCACCTGTTTATTGTAATGAACAATGTCATTAAAATGATCACACTGAGTGTTAGATTTAGTTTCTCTCATCTGTTGTGTGTGATATTTAACTATCAGCAGCTGAAGCTGAACAGAGAACAGCAGACTGACCATCAACTTTAACTTTAATCACTTCACACAAAGCCCTTTTATAACACTAAAATAAACTGAAACAAGATCTTTCATGGTTTTATTATACTGGAAATCATTTAAAATTCAAGATAACCACATTAAAAGACACTATTTCTAAACTATAGCTTGATTTCCTTTTTTTCCCCCATTGTCTGTACCGCTTATCCGATCTATTCTCGGGTCACGGGGAGCCTGTGCCCATCTCAGGTGTCATCGGGCATCAAGGCAGGATACACCTGGGACAGAGGCCAACCCATCGCAGGGCACACACACACACTCATACACTCACACACTTCATGCAATTTAGAGACTCCAATCAGCCTAGAAGCATGTCTTTGGACTGTTGGAAGAAACCAGAGCACCCAGAGGAAACCCACCAAGCACGGGTAGAAACATACAAACTCCACACACAACGTGAGCAGGAGTCAAGACTCGAACCCAGGACGCTGGAGGTGTGAGGCGAACATGCTAACCACTAAGCCATCATCGTGCCGCTGGCTTGATTTCTGTTCACGTTTATTTTTTTCTAGTATTATAAATTGCCATTTTAGCTTGACCAGCAAAATATCAACAATCTCTGAATCTACTTAAAACTTCAAATAAAGATTTCCAGTCAGAATATTTCATTACATCAAATAGACTGTTTAAAACAATAAACACAGGTTTTAGTCTGTTACAGTGCAGAAAAGCATGAACCACAGTTTCTCTCTGAAAACAACATGGATATCCATGTCTAACAGTGTAAACTGTTATTGATATCAGATTGAACTCACAGCCATCTTTACTCTTTTTCCTTCAGCACACATGACTCCCACCCAAACCCCCTGTATGTGAGGTCACATCAATACACAACATCCTACACCAGGGTTTATAACTGAAACCAATGCATTAAGCACAACTGCAGCATGAAGAATCCTCCACTGTACGTCTCCCACTTTCTTAGATAAAAGGGACTTATATAAGGCTCTCCACTCCAGTGTCACATTCTCCCCCAAATGGAGGACAGTACACCAGGGTGTCCAGGCCTAGACCTTTAAAGCCCTGCAAAGTAGCACAGGCTACACATTTCCAGAGTCCACTGGTCCAGTGAGACCAGTTAATCTTTGTACAGATTGTAGTTGAAAGGCTGCTGATCTGCTCTGCACATGTACAAGACAATGTCCTCTTTCTTTTTTGGGGAAAACACACAGCAGTTTTGTGAACCCACTGCAATTTCTCCCAAAAGAAATCAAATACATTTAAATGTATTTTTGCCAGTATTTATGCTGGAGGATCAACACAAGCTAGCTGATGACAGACAGCAGATGTTACCAAGTTGTTAACAATCAACATTCGGCCTTTATGTATATTATGACATTTCTGTAATTTCCATTTATTCAAGATGACTTTTACCTTTTTAAAACTCCTTCAAAGTTTTCTGTATAAACATTCCATCTCCTAAAAACACTCACAGATATTTAAAACCCTCCCTCCCACAGTGCAGTTTTTTTTTTGTAGCAGAGATGATTTTAAATTCAATCTAGCCATGGGGGTCACAGTCCAGTGACTTCTGTGCCAGTCCCAAGCCCGGATAAATAGAGAGGGTTGCGTCAGGAAGGGCATCCGGCGTAAAACATTGCCAAATTTAACCATGCGAATCGTCAGTACAAATTTCATACCGGATCGGTCGTGGCCCGGGTTAACAACGACCGCCATCGGCGCCGTTGACCCACAGGGCGCCGGTGGAAATTGGGCTACTGTTGGTCGAAGAGGTAGAGGAAGGAGGAGAGTGCACAGACAGAGAGAGAAGAGGAAAGGTAAGAGTGTAGGACTGAGAATAGGAACTCTGAATGTTGGTACTATGACAGGGAAAGGTAGAGAGCTGGCTGATATGATGGAGAGAAGGAATGTGGATATACTGTGTGTACAGGAGACCAGGTGGAAGGGTGGCAAGGCTCATAGTATAGGAGCAGGATTCAAGCTGTTTTATTATGGTGTGGATAGTAAGAGAAATGGGGTAGGTGTGGTCCTGAAAGGAGGAGTTTGTGAGGAATGTCCTGGAGGTGAAGAGAGTGTCAGACAGGGTGATGAGTCTGAAGTTAGAGATTGAAGGGGTAATGTTGAATGTTGTTAGTGGTTATGCCCCACAGGTAGGTTGTGAGTTAGAGGAGAAAGAGAGATTCTGGAGTGAATTAGATGAGGTGATGGAGAGTATTCCCACGGGTGAGAGAGTGGTGATAGGAGCGGATTTTAATGGACATGTTGGTGAGGGGAACACAGGTGATGAGGAGGTGATGGGCAAGTTTGGAGTTAAGGAAAGGAACCTAGAAGGACAGATGGTAGTGGACTTTGCTAAGAGGATGGACATGGCTATGGTTAACACTTATTTTCAGAAGAGGGAGGAGCATAGAGTGACTTACAAGAGTGGAGGTAGGAGAACACAGGTAGACTACATCCTATGTAGAAGAGGCAATCTGAAAGAGATTAGTGACTGTAAAGTGGTAGTGGGAGAGAGTGTAGCCAGACAGCATAGGATGGTGGTGTGTAGGATGACTTTGTTGGTCTGTAAGAAGAAGAGGTCAAAGATAGAGAAGAAAACCAAGTGGTGGAAGCTGAAAAAGGAGGAATGTTGTGAGGAATTTAGACAGAAGTTGAGGCAGGCTCTGGGTGGTCAGGTAGTGCTGCCAGATGACCGGGAAACTACAGCAGAAGTGATCAGGGAGACAGGGAGAAAGGTGCTGGGTGTGTCATCTGGAAGGAGGAAAGAAGATAAGGAGACTTGGTGGTGGAATGAGGAAGTTCAGGATAGTATCCAGAGGAAGAGGTTAGCCAAGAAGAAGTGGGACATGGACAGGACTGAAGAGAATAGACAGGAATACCAGGAGTTACAGTGCAGAGTGAAGAGGGAGGTGTCTAAGGCCAAGCAGAAGGCAAATGACGAGTTGTACACTAGGTTAGACACTAGAGAAGGACTTGTACAGGTTAGCTAGGCAGAGGGATCGAGATGGGAAGGATGTGCAGCAAGTTAGAGTTATTAAGGATAGAGATGGAAGGGTGCTCACAAGTGAGGAGAGTGTACAGAGGAGATGGAAGGAATACTTTGAGGAGCTGATGAATGAGGAAAATGAGAGGGAAAAATAAGAGTAGAAGGGGTGAACTCTGTGGAACAAAAAGTAGATAAGATTAGAAAGGATGAAGTCAGGAAGGCTTTGAAGAGGATGAAAAGTGGAAAGGCAGTTGGTCCTGACGACATCCCGGTGGAGGTCTAGTTTGTTCAACAGGGTTTTAGAGAGTGAGAGGATGCCTGAGGAATGGAGAAGAAGTGTGTTAGTGCCGATCTTTAAGAATAAGGGTGACATGCAGAGTTGCAGCAACTATAGGGGGATAAAGTTGATGAGCCATACAATGAAGCTATGGGAAAGAGTAGTGGAAGCTAGGTTAAGGAAGGTAGTGGACATTTGTGAGCAACAGTATGGCTTCATGCCCAGAAAGAGCACAACAGATGCAATTTTTGCTCTGAGGATTTTGATGGAGAAGTATAGGGATGGTCAGAGGGAGTTGCACTGTGTGTTTGTAGACTTGGAGAAAGAGTATGACAGAGTGCCAAGAGAAGAGCTGTGGTACTGTATGAGGAATTCAGGAGTAGCAGAGAAGTATGTCAGAGTGGTGCAGGACATGTATGAGAGGAGCAGGACAGTGGTGAGGTGTGCTGTAGGTCAGACAGAGGAGTTCAATGTGGAGGTGGGACTGCATCAGGGATCGGCTCTGAGCCCCTTCCTGTTTGCTATAGTGATGGACCAATTGTCAGAGGAGTTCAGACAGGAGTCTCCTTGGACAATGATGTTTGCAGATGACATTGTGATCTGTAGTGAGAGCAGGGAGCAGGTGGAGGAAAACCTGGAGAGGTGGAGGTTTGCGCTGGAGAGAAGAGGAATGAAAGTCAGTCGTAGTAAGACTGAGTACATGTGTGTGAATGAAAGGGAGGGAAGTGGAACAGTAAGGTTACAGGGTGAAGAGGTGAAGAAGGTACAGGAGTTTAAGTACTTGGGGTCAACAGTCCAGAGTAATGGAGAGTGTGGGAAAGAGGTAAAGAAGCGAGTGCAGGCAGGTTGGAATGGGTGGAGAAAGGTGTTGGGAGTTCTGTGTGATAGGAAAATATCAGCGAGAATCAAGGGGAAGGTGTACAGGACAGTGGTGAGACTGGCCATGCTGTATGGTTTAGAGACAGTGTCACTGAGGAAGAGACAGGAGTCAGAGCTAGAGGTAGCAGAGCTGAAGATGTTGAGGTTCTCTTTGGGAGTGACAAGATTGGACAGGATTAGGAACGAGTACATCAGAGGGACAGCTCATGTTGGACGTTTGGGGGACAAAGTTAGGGAGGCTAGATTAAGATGGTTTGGACATGTTCAGAGGAGGGAGAGTGAGTATATTGGTAGGAGAATGTTGGACATGGAGCTGCCAGGCAGGAGGCAAAGAGGAAGGCCAAAGAGGAGGTATATGGATGGAATAAATGAGGATATGAAGCTAGTGGGTGCAAGTGTTGAGGATGCAGAAGATAGGGATAGGTGGAGAGAGATGATTCGCTGTGGCGACCCCTGAAGCGAAAAGCCAAAAGAAGAAGAAGAAGATGATTTTAAATTCCTTTAATATTTCCAACCTTAAATTTCCATCTCTCTGACCACTAATTAAACCAGCAGCAGCAGCATATGCTGATAAACACAATTCTTAATAAATAATCCATACAAATCTCTTCTTAACTTGATTAAAAGTGTCTCTATTGCTAAAGTATACAACATACCAGACAATACACAACCTTGTGTAACACGTCTATAGTTCCAGGTCCTTTACCACACTCCATACTTGGAGATCACTTTCCAGTTCCTTCAAAGTTAGTCTTACTGAGCTTAAAATTAGCCACTTCAGATACCTGAGGTAGATTATAAAGGAAAACTTTGTCAATAGTTTTTCAAGCCTGAATTCAATCTTATACAATTCTTCACAAAAAACTAACTGCTCTGCTTCAAATCTCTTCTTCATAGAGTCTGACAACAAGACCTCCCACAGTTAATTCAACATAATCATCTGCAATACTGATGCGTTAGCAGCAGAAATCATCTGTATGGTGAAGCTGTAAATTGTTCATTTTTCTTATGGACTGAGTTTACAACAAAAACAATGCAGCTTTTACAAGCTCCTCTTGTTTGCTCTTTTGCTTATTGAAATATCTAATTTTCTATTTTACCTGTCCACCTACGGAATTATTATTATTATTTTTTTTTTTTACATAATTTCCATGTCACTGCAGTTCACACAGTACATTTAGTTTGTGTCTCAGCTGCAGTGTGTGTGATTAGTTAGTGTTTTAGTAAATTTAACAGTAATTTCAGACACATTGCAGTCACATCAGAGTCTGTGAAACATCATCAGTGTGCAGTGAAAAGAAACAATCTTCCTCCTCAGGACATTGATGATGAAGCTAAAACTTCTGCTTCAGTCTCACTATTAGAGAATGTGTCTTACTGAGGAGCAGGTCATGTGACTCTCAGAGAGATGAACTTACTCCAGTGTCTCCAGTTTACAGTGAGGATCCTCCAGAACAGCAGAGAGATTCTTCACTCCTGAGTCTCCTAGTTTAATCCAGGACAGATCCAGGTGTCTCAGGTGTGAGGGGTTTGATCTCAGAGCTGAAGTCAGAGCAGCACAGCCTTCATCTGAGACACCACACTTATACAACCTGTAGAGAGACACAATGAAACACTCTTCATCAACAGATTTTTATTATATAAGGTAGAATTAACACTGAGTAAAACATTACTTTCAGATGGTGAACAGTGGGTGGGACTGAGTAAACACACATGCACGCGCACACACAAATAATATTAGAGATATTTGTATTGCTGTGCTTTACTGGTGCTTTAGATATTAAAGCAAATTAGAGCTTAATTGTAATGAAAATAATTCACACATTTTGAGCAGCTTCCCCAATCAATAACTACACAACAAAACAAAACAGGGTTGTGTCGCCTTTCAACATTTTAACATCAGTGTGTATGGACAGTTAACAGTCTACATAACATCTGCAGCTCTATCAGTTCAAACATAACTTTTATTTAAACAT
Organism: Hemibagrus guttatus; assembly: GCA_033459395.1. Classification (NCBI taxonomy): domain Eukaryota; kingdom Metazoa; phylum Chordata; class Actinopteri; order Siluriformes; family Bagridae; genus Hemibagrus; species Hemibagrus guttatus. The sequence continues at coordinate 21,686,276 of JAUCMX010000018.1, forward strand.
GAAGTTTATTGTAGGTTATGATGTTAAATCATAAGGTCTAACCTAACCAGTAATATTAGGACAAAATATTGTTCCTGAGAAATCACACAAATTGTTTTCTTTTCAGTCTATCAGGAGAACTAGTCTGCTACACAACACAGAAATGTTATTGAGCAATGTCACTCAATGCAGCTTCTTAAAGCAGCAGCTCCTAGAGAGTGAGAACTGGGTTTTATGAATAATGCTAACATTATAACAGAGCATATTTGGGTGGGCCAGGACTCCAAATGAGTGGCCCAAGGCCCTGTAGCTCCACCACTGCTGCTGTTGTTATTTAGAATTAATTATATTAAGTGTACTATACTTTAAAAGGTAGCAATACTTTGTAGGTAATGAGTCAGGTTTTGTAGAAACTTTTCTCTGGTGAGAAATCATGATCACTTAATGACTAATCTATTTGTTCTGCATGTTGTACTATTACACAAAATCTTAGGTGAAAAACAACACTGTACATAACTGCTGCTTTTAGTGACTTATTGTGACTCTCAGAGAGATGATCTTACCTCAGTGTCTCCAGTTTACAGTGAGGATTCTCCAGTACAGCAGAGAGACTCTTCACTACTGAGACTCCTAGATTATTATAGGACAGATCCAGTGTTTTCACAGTCAGATGCAGTTCTCTCAGATTGGAGGTTTCTGATCTGAGCGCTGAGTCCAGAGCTGACCAACTTTCCCCTCCAAGTGAATCACAGCTGATACTGAAGGAAATAAAATAAAACATAATGAACTCACACTAGTGCAAATTATCAAACATGTCCTCAAAGCTTTCACTGAACCTTCTCATTTTCATAAATGCTGAAAGTACAAACAGCAGTTAGACAATATGATTAAAAGGACACTGCAGACAATCTCTTTTCTGCTCAAAATTCCTGGTTTCTCTGCCAAACATTGCTCTCTGTGCCTTCTCATTGCATTTGATACATTTCCATTACTGTATACTATGTACTGTTTTAGCTAATTCTTCTGCTTTTTCATTATTAGATACAAATTACTTACCATCATTAATTCATTAATACAGGAAGTTTATTATACCTATGGACTCATTTTCTTAACCATTCCCCATAAATCACTTCTGTCTACCTTTTCTCCTACAGTACCACAAAATTCTCTCCAATAATTTCTATTAGCATCTTTTATCACTTTTCTTACCTCAGGCTGTCCTCTATTTAATAAAATCATCAAATACAAATGTTTTTCTTACTTTTTTTGATGCACAGTTTCTTTCTCTTATTACTATATTACATTCTTCTGTCCACCATGGGTCTGCTTTCTTCTTATACTTTCCTGTATTTTTCTAATAATCTCTTCTGCAGTATTAATAACAACTCCACATATTTTATCATGAAGTTCCTCAATGTCTACATTTACTTAACACTTCACTTTTTCCCTTAAAAACATTCCAATCTGCTGTATTGGACTTCCCCCTAGGTATAAATTCTCTATTTGCTAAAGCTACTTCAACCCCTAATTTGCATATAATAGGAAAGTGATCACTTCCCATTGGATTATTATTCAATACTCTAATCACTAATTCTAGATAGATTCTGAGATATAATAGTTAGACCTAAAACTGATTTTTTCCCTGTTGTCAAATCCATTCTTCATTCATTCATTGTCTACCGCTTATCCGAACTACACTCGGGTCACGGGGAGCCTGTACCTATCTCAGGCGTCATTGGGCATCAAGGCAGGATACACCCTGGACGGAGTGCCAACCCATCGCAGGGCACACACACACTGTCATTCACTCACACAATCACACACTACGGACAATTTAGAGATGCCAATCAACCTACAATGCATGTCTTTGGATTGGGGGAGGAAACCGGAGTACCCGGAGGAAACCCCCGAGGCACAGGGAAAACATGCAAACTCCACACACACGGCGGAGGTGGGAATCGAACCCCCAACCCTGGAGGTGTGAGGCAAACGTGCTAACCACTAAGCCACCGTGCCCCCAAATCCATTCTTGTTCCATCATTAACATATATTAAATTCTCCAAATCTAGAAACTCTTCAACTTTTCCCATTTAGATCTGTACATCTACTTCCCCATAATATGCTGTAAGCATCAAAATCTCTGCTCCATATAATCCTACTTATCCCTGTGTCTCCAATGTTACTTAACATTTCATTATTTAAATTCTCACACAGATTATAAAAATGAACTACTCTTATTTTCTGTTTCTCAATCCACACCTCTACCACTAGTGCTTCATCTTCAGAGTTTATGCCCACTTTCCTAAAACTTAATCCTAATTTAATGAGAGTAATTACCCCTCCACCATTTCCAGCTATCGTATCCCTACCTAAAGCCGTATAACTCTGAACTACAAAACTCAGGTGAGGTTTTAACCAAGATTCTAGAACACAAATGATGTGCTTTATATTCTAATTCATCTAGACATGTTTATGTTCCTCTCATGTATTGATTCTGTATTCATGTTCACCTCCACATCTGGCACAATGCTGTTTACCTTCACAAATCATATCTACATGCCCAAATCTCTGACATTTGTAGCGTCTAACTGGAGGAGGGATATAGGGACAGACTATATAACTAACAAACCCAAGGTAGACTGTTAGGGAGTTTTTCCTCATCAAACTGAATAAGGACTGAAAGACTGCCAATTTTCTCATTATTTCTAACATATTTCAGCATTTTAACATCCGGTACTGATGCCCCAGATATATTTCTTTTTATATCATCAACTGTTACATCTGTAGTTACTCCTGTATTGACTCCTCTCACCCATTTCCTTTCTTCCATTATCATACATACTAATTTTTTACCCATTAAACTTTTTAGACCAGCTGATCTTATTTGCTGTTTATTGTCTCTACAGAAGATCAGTAATTTCTATCTTGTACAACTTTAGCACTTATTATTTTACCTACTGCTTCCTTCAATACCTTTGTTGCTTTCATTGGGTTTAGTGTATTCATTCATTCAGAAATTTTATCATTATCTTATGCTTGTCCTTACTTCCCCTTTAATTGTTCTTGTCCCCTTTTACTGTCTGATTCAGGTATTTGACTTCCAGCTTTCTTCATTTTCCTATTTTCCACTACTGTCCAGTTACAAATTTACCCCTTCATAAACCACACAACAACCCTTCTTCCATTTCTGAATCTCTAGCAGAAGCATCACTGCCTTCCATCTCAGTCACACCCCAGTGTTAGCAACCACCGGCCACCATTTATTTTTGAATCTCCTATAAAGATTTATCCTCCTCATGACAGGCGGACTACTTCCTGAGACTCTGGAAGTGTCGTGACCTTAACAAATAATCAATTACTGGACTAATTACTATAGGAAAAAAAATGACAAAATGAATTAACTTTGAAAACAACACATTTCTAGAGAATCTGTTCTCCATGACCTTTAACCTTTAACTTAAGTATAACAGAACACCACTACCTCTTGGTACAATTATTCATAAACATGGTATCAGCTTCCACTGTTATGCGGATGATACACAGTTGTATGTTTCAGCTAAGTCAGATGAGAGACACCAGCCTATTAAGACTGAAGAATGTGTAACGTACATTAGACAGTGGATGGTCACTAACGGTCAATAACTCTGACAGACAGAGGTGTTCGTACTAGGACCACATGCAGCTAGAAGTAAGCTTTCTGATTACAGAGTAACTGTGGATGGTCTTTCTGTTTCATCTTGTCCAGCAGTAAAAGATCTTGGTGTGATTATTGACTCTGGTCTTTATACCACTAGTGTAGCCTTCTTTCATCTCAGAGATATTGCTAGGATAAGAAATATGATGTCACTTCATGATGCAGAAACACTAGTTCATGCTTTTGTTAGCTCTAAGTTGGATTATTGTAATGCCTTACTGTCTGGATGTTCCAGTAGGAGAATAAACAAGCTCCAGTTAGTCCAGGACACAGCAGCTAGAGTCCTAACTAGAACCAAAAGATATGAACACATCACTCCTATCTTATCCACACTACACCGGCTTCCAGTCAAATTTCACATTGATTATAAAATACTGTTACTGACCTAGAAAGCACTAAATGGTCTCGCACCACAGTACCTGAGAGATCTTTTGGTTATTTATATTCCACCACACCTATGCTAATAGCATGAATAGTTGCATGCTATTTGCTAGGACCACAAGTAGCAAAGGCTACAGCAGGGGGCAGGACTTTTTCTTACAAAGCCCCAAAGTTATGGAACAGCTTTCCAATCAGTGTTCAGGATTCAGACACAGTCTCAATGTTTAAGTCCACGCTGAAGACACATTTGTTTAGTCAAGCCTTCAATGTAGAGTTTTTCTTAGGTAAATGAGCAGATCTGGAAGGTTCATGGGCATAGATTGTTTGATGAACTGGGATGTTTGGATTATGTCAAAACACACACACACACACAAGCATACCTAATATTCTCTCTTGCTCTATCTACACATGCTACTCCTGAGCTCCCAGTGTTCCTGACTGCTTCTTCTCTCCAGACCTGCCTGATCCATCCTGATGCTCTACTTCTGGTTGGAGTCTCATCACTTGGTGGTGATCACTGCTGCTGAGGATGAACCCACATAGACTACCTGGAGATATATGGGACTGCTGTGTGATAGAACTACCTGGAGACTATGGTGATGGCTTTGAACTGCTGTTGTCAATCTTGTTGCTGTTGTTGAACATTTGATGGTTTTGGCAGGAAGAAATTAATGTTAATTCTATAATGAATGCTGATATTATGCTAATTTAGAAGTTGCTTAAAAGCTCATGGTTACACAACATCACTTGACTGTATACAGCTGTAGAAAAGACATTATTTTTAATCCCACTCTCTGGTGTTGATAATGATCTATAATCCCACTCTCTGGTATTACCCAGATGAGGATGAGGTTCCCTCTAGAGTCTGGTTCCTCTGAAGGTAACTTCCTTCTCCCTTCTTCCAAGGGTTCTTTTTCGTGTATGTGTTTATGTGTAGGGAGTTAGGTAAGTTCCATTGTATTTATTATTGTTGATGTTGTTGCTTTTATTTCAGGTAAGAAAGCTCCTAAAACTATTAGACTCATTGGTTTATTATTTTGGTCTAAGCCCACCCTGAAGAGACAGCATTGTATAGTTGTATATATAATTGCTTACTTCTTCACAATATACCAACACTTTTTGTGGTAATCCTCTCATGTGTCTGTGTTTCCTCATCTCATTATAAAAAGGTATCAGTTCATTGAATCCTGAGCTAATCACTCTGAGTGGCCTAACTCTAGACAATAGCAATAACAATAACAATGGTGAAAATAATCATGAGCTCCACTGAAATTCCACCTGCCTCCCGAGTCTTCCTTCACACTCACACACTCATTTACACACACACACACACACACCTTAAATTGTGTGATATGTTTCACTATGTGTTGGTCTAAAAAAAATCATAAAACAACAACAACAACAACAACAACAACATTACTATTATAAAAACATAAATAAAAATGTTTCCTCTAATGATGAGCCTTTTCAAAGTCAGCTTTCTATGAAAGGCCATTTCCACATCACAAATAGAAACTAATAATAAATGTCAGGTGGAATTTCCACAAGTTTAATAGCTGACCTTCAGACATTCATTTGTTCAGGCAATTTTATATCCTGCATTTTCTCTATTTACATTAACTCCACTCTGTAACACCTTCAGATCAAAACATCCCAAACTCCATATTATTCAGAGTGTTGTCAGTTCCTCTCTTTCTAACACTGTAACAGTAGAACAGTTATATTCAGCTTTACTTACATTGCTTTTCTGGATGCTGCAATCACAGGCATCATCTTCACAACAGTTTCTGTTATCTTATCTGTACTGAAATATTTACTCAGGTCAAATTCTTCCAGCTCCTGTGCTGATGTCAGTAACACAAACACCAGAGCAGACCACTGTGAAGAAGAGAGTTCACTTTGTTTTCCAGATTTCAGGTAGTGTTGGATTTCCTCCACTAGAGAATTATCACCCAGTTCATTCAGACAGTGGAACAGATTGATGGATTTCTCTGTAGGAAGATCTTCACTGATCTTCTTCTTGATGTACTGAACTGTTTCCTTTATGCTCTGGGAGCTACTTCCTGTCTGTGTTACTAAAGCATGTAAGAGTTTCTGATTGGACTCCAGTGAGAGACCCAGAAGAAAGCGAAGGAAAAGATCCAGATTTCCAGTCTGACTTTTTAAAGCCTGATATACAGCACTCTTGTGTACTTCTGAGATAGGAATGTTTTTTTTCTCCTGTTCAGAAACCTGATTCTGTGTCAGAACATTTCTCTTCTTCTTCATGCAGGTCAGGTGCACATACAGAGCTGCGAGATGCTCCTGAATGCTCAGATGAACAAAGCAGTACACTTTACTCTGGTGAAGCCCAAACTCCTCTCTGAAGATCTGTGTACACACACCTGAGTACACTGCTGCTTCTCTCACATCAATGCCACACTCTCTCAGGTCTTCCTCATAGAAGATCAGGTTCCCTTTCTTCAGCTGCTGAAAAGCCAGTTGTCCCAGTTTAAGAAGCATTTCTTCATCACTCTCCTGCTTCTTGGAGTATTTTTCTCTTATGATGTTTGTCTGAATGATGAGGAAGTGTGTGTACATTTGAGTCAGAGTCTTGGGGATCTCTCCACTCTCTGCTTCACCCAACATCCTCTCTAGAACAGTGGCTGAAATCCAGCAGAAGACTGGGATGTGGCACATGATGTAGAGACTTCTTAATGACTTCAGGTGTGTGATGATGTTATTGGCCAGGCTCTGATCACTGATTCTCTTCCTGAAGTACTCCTCCTTCTGTGGGTCATTGAACCCTCGTACCTCTGTGACTTGATGCACACACTCAGAGGGGATTTGATCAGCTGCTGCTGGTCGGGAGGTGATCCAGATGAGAGCAGAGGGAAGCAGATTCCCTTTGATCAGGTTTATCAGCAGCTCCTGCACTGATGCTGATTCAGTTACATCACACACTCTCACTGTGTTCTGGAAATCTAGAGGAAAACGACACTCGTCCAATCCGTCAAAAATGAACAGAACCTTTTCCAGACTGGACATTTCTGTTTCTTTTGTTTCCTTAAAATAGACATGAAGGAGCTCCATCAGACTCAGTTTCTGGTCCTTCATCAAGTTCAGCTCTCTGAAAGGAAGTGGAAATATGAGGTGGACGTCCTGATTTGCTTTCCCTTCAGCCCAGTCCAGAATGAACTTCTGCACAGAGACTGTTTTTCCGATGCCAGCGACTCCCTTTGTCAGCACAGTTCTGATGGGTTTGTCTTGTTCAGATAAAGGCTTAAAGATGTCATTGCATTTGATTGGTGTTTCCTCTGTTGTTGTTCTCCTGGATGCTGCCTCCATCTGTCTCACCTCATGTTGATTATTGACTTCTCCACTGTCTCCCTCTGTGATGTAGAGCTCTGTGTAGATCTCATTCAGGAGTGTTTGGGTTCCTGGGTTTATTATCACTCCATTCACACACTGAAACTTCTTCATCAGATTTAATCTGAACTTTTTCTGGAATTCATTTACAGCAGCAGATTCTGGGTCGTGCCTGTGATATGGTGAAGCAGGAAGATGTGGTGAGACATGGGCTTCAATTATTAGACTTTAAGATCACTTTTTTCTGACTGGTTACCACAGATAGTTCTTTATGATGTTCTCACTATGTGTTTGTCTTCATCTACTGTATGTTTTCTATAATCTAATCACTCTGTAGTTAATAACAGCAGAGAGGTTTATAATAGCAGTGTGTCAGTGTCACAGTCATGTTGGTTTTGCTCTTACCCTGTATCTGTGAGGATCGTTTCTGTTCTGTCTCCTGCCTCCTGTACAACACTGAAGAAAAATTGTAGCTGTTAATTTTCATCACTTAAACACTATAGTCTAAACTTTAGCCTGTATTTTACATAGTATTAAATGCCACATGACTGAGGAGCATTATGAAACCGGACAAAAAACTCTGTGTCCATTTTAACTGTAGTTACTCTATGTTTATTCCTGTGTGTGTGTTAGGGATGTGACTGAATCCATCACTCTGAATGAACAGGTAATGTGTTCTAAACAGACACAAATACACAGTTTTTAAGAAATCTTGTCAGAAAGGTTCACAGGTATAAAATCCCTAACTATAGCCAGTATAATACTACAGCCTGGATGTGACACCAGTCCATCACACATAGGGACAATTTATCTTCACCAATCCACCTACTGGCATGTGTTTAGGAGGTGTGAGGAAACCAGAGAACCTGAAGGAAACCTATTTAATCAAAATAACATTAATTCAATAATAAAAACACATTTCTGTCAGACTGCAGATATTTTCATTATCTTTCTGTATGACTTCTGAAATTTTCATTCACTGCTTTTCTCTGTCTCAGTATTAAGTTTCATATTAAAGGATTAAGTCTGTGCTGTAATGCAAGGTACATGATTTAAGGAAAAAAAGTCCATATATTAGGTTTTTTTAAACATTTGATGTTTTAAACATCCCTGCTCACGTCTTACAGTGATCACACAGCAGCTCTGTAGATTTACTGACTGAATTCTGGTGTAACTCTAGAAGCGTCTTATGGCTTGGTATCCTGTCACTGGATAAATGATGCTAAGTGGTGATCTAGCCAGCAATGACCCAACATACAGCAGTGCAGTAACACTTAAAAACATGAAATTCAAAGAAAGTGGCATTTATTTTAAAGAAGTAAACTTTTCCAGTAAAACATTCTGCAAAAAAATAGACATTAAAAAAGACAAAAATGTTTTTAAACACTTTATAGAGGCTTTAGTAAGATGACAGTAACAGTGTTTTAGTATTTATTTTGCCATCCTGTTTATCTAGTTACATTTCCCTTTAAGTGTGACTTTATCAGTGACATTAACAGTGAGGAGATGTTACCTGTGTAGAAGTGAGGAGTCTCCATCTTTAAACTTCAGAGGAAGATGCATAGACTGATCACTCTTCATGGAGATACAGCTGGGTGCTGGAGATTCTGATCTCTTTCCCTGGAGTTTACTGTACAACATTATACACAGTCCTTTACTCATTTATATACACTCTTTACTGTTTTAACTCACTTCTTAATTTAATGAGGATTTAATTTTACTTACTCTAAACACAATCTAACATTTGATTATTGGTGAGTGAATTTTAGAATAGTGTTTATATATTAGCCTCTAAACCGAGCTCCCTCTGTACCATGGGCAGGACAGGGCAGAAATCATAAACCCTTTCTTAATAATACAAAGCTTGACGGTATCTACACATGCAGCTCGTATACTGATAACGAGTTCAAACAGGTGCCATTAATACAGGTAACGAGTGGAGGACAGAGGAGCCTCTTAAAGAAGAAGTTACAGGTCTGTGAGAGCCAGAAATCTTGCTTTTTTGTAGGTGACCAAATACTTATTTTCCACCATAATTTGCAAATAAATTCTTTAAAAATCAGACAATGTGATTTTCTGGATTTTTTTTTCTCATTCTGTCTCTCATAGTTGAAGTGTACCTATGATGAAAATTACAGGCCTCTCTCATCTTTTTAAGTGGGAGAACTTGCACAATTGGTGGCTGACTAAATACTTTTTTGCCCCACTGTACTTGGTGTTCTTTTGTAATTCACAGTTTTGTGCATTGTTGCACTAGATTTAAATTTGCACCTATTGCTACTCAGTACTGTTAGAGGGGTGGGGTGGAGGGTATTGTGGGCGTACAAACTCCAAACAGTTATATTTGGATGGAAACACCTATAGTGACATATAAATCAAATAAATTAAGTTTTATGGGAAATCTCTAATGTCACAGGTGTGCTATAATGTGCAAAAATAGTCAGTTTGGAGAGTCCACCTAAACATTCCTCTTCAATAACCTCTCTATATCCTCTCCAAAGAGATGACCGAATATACACCAGTGCAAAAAATATATTTGGACACTTAAACCACAACTTACAAACATAGGAATTTCACTGTATTACAAAAAACAGGGCAAAGTAAGTGCCATTTATTATAGCAAGACACCATAAGTACTCTTTTCAAGTAAAACATTCTGAAAAAAATAGACTTAAAAAGTTTTAGAGAATGAATAGTGGCTTTATTAAGATCACAGTAACAGTGTTTCAGTATTTATTTTTCCGTCCTGTTTATCTAGTTAAACTTCCCTTTAAGTGTGACTTTATCAGTGACATTAACAGTGAGGAGATGTTACCTGTGTAGAAGTGAGGAGTCTCCATCTTTAAACTCCAGAGCATGATCCATAGACTGATCACTCTTCATGGAGATACAGCTGGGTGCTGGAGATTCTGATCTCTTTCCCTGGAGTTTACTGTACAACATTATACACAGTCCTTTACTCATTCATATATTACACTCTTTACTGTTTTAACTCACTTCTTAATTTAATGAGGAGTTTTTAAATTATTTTAATTTAAATTTTCTTACAGTAAACAGAATATATTTTTTACTACTAAGCAGTGAATGTTAGATTTTTATTAATATTAAAACCTTTGGTTAATTTTTTTCATATATGTACTCATATTACATATATGTAAATAATTTAGACATGAATATTTAATTACTAGAACACAAGGATGTTGTATGTTACCAGTTGTTTGATACTGGGGAAACATTATCTGTGTCCAGATCAGGAGTCTCCATCTCTGAATATTAGTAAAGTTTGTACAAACACACAGCTGAGACCTGAAGAGTCTGATCTCTTCTGCTGGAATGGATCACACTCCTAGAAAACACACAAACAAATGTGCAGTTAAACTTTCACACAAGAATTTTCACATCTTTATCCTTAAAGAAAAATGCTGCTCCTTTAGTTTAAAAATCCTGTTTTGAGTGATCGTCCTACACACAGGGACTGACCTCTCACATTCTCATCACCAAATCATTCATTTTCAGTGATTTATTCTGATCAGAGTCACACACACACACACTGTTGTCAGGCTCTATGAGAAAGAAACCCTATACAGAAAGTTCTGTAGTGATTATTTTGAGGTTTTATGTTTATAATCATTAGGGAGTTTTTGATACAGGAATTCAGCATGAACAGTAGAATCCATGTGATCTGAGCTCAACATGCAGTAATGACAGATGCACATTAAAAATCCAACCATTTACAACAGAAAATAAACCAGATTATATTATTTTGATGTGCACACATGTACAGTCTAGGGTTAGGGTTAGAGAAATCAAGTGTTTAGAGAAATCAAGAGTTTACACAATGTAAAGATTTAAACTGTTTAATTTAATTGACCTGAACTGTGATCAGTTAGTTACAGTGGCCCAGATGTCAACTTTTCATAAAAATAAACTGTAAAATCTACTTCAAATAAAAATTTTACTTTCAAAAAAGAGAGAAAATGTCAACTTTATATAAATAGAATTAACCTTAAAAAATAATGTCATCCAACATAAATTAAAGAAAACATTTTAAAATAAAAAACAACAAAAATAAATAAATGAGTGGAGTAAATGTGGAAAATTTTGTAAGTGTAAACAGCAGTCATTAAAAGTGATAGAGATCTTCTAGAGTTTATTAGACATGTTCATGTGTTTTCCTCCTCACAGTGAGCTGTACAGAAATGATCAACTTCCTGTGTATCACCTGATTTCTACAGCTGGCTTTACATCCTGATGAGAAGGTGAGTGATAACTTCAGGAATCACCTCTCTGTCCAGGAACACCACTGACCTGATCTTAGTTAGGGGCAGTGGTGGGCAGTAATGAACTAAATGTATTTCATTTGTACACATTATCTTTTTCCAGTATGCCACATGACCACTGTCTGAGAAATTTTAAGGTTAATTTTATGCTTACTTTTAACATAACAATACTCTGCTTAAAATAGTATATTCTTACAGTATTCAAGTATATTAATCTTACAGTATTCAAGTATAGCCTGAGAGCAGGCTTTGCTTGAGGCAAAAGTATGATAATCGAGCATAATCATAAGTATTAATGCACTAGTATAATAGCATAGCATATCACGTGATTACGTAATCTTCATAAACACCAGGCTTAGCTTAAAATAAAATAACATAAAGGCATAAAAATAATAAAACGATAATGCTTAAAGGCTTAAAGCCTAGACAGTGTTATCTGTAACATAAAACAATAAGTGCAGACACAGATAATACAGAGAATGTGGAAGCTTGCATAGTGTCTGGCAAAAACAAAATAAGAAGAAGTGCAACTAACTCAAAAATAATCATCTAATAATACATCAGTGGCTTGAAGACAGACTTACACAGGCTGACATAGACTTGTGACAAAAGGTATCAATTGGGAGGTCAAGATGATCTGTAAGATCTGTAGGGTCAGCGTGAAGGTCTAAAGTCAAACAAAGCTGACAGTAATGTCAGGGAAATTTAATGGTAAAATTAATGGTACATGCCTATATTAAAATAGCAATATGTAGGGGAAATTCATGCTTATCTTCAAAATGGTAATAATTCATGTAGCAGTAGTATCCATTATCCTATCATCTATCTAACGGCTAAGCTTATGACAATCAGTATAGTATTAGTATAGTATAACCTCTGATAGTATGTATATACAGTAATAATAAAATTATACAATTGGGATATACTAACAGTAACCACGCTGAGATTGTGAAAACATTAGTGAAAACCGTTGAAGCTTACAGCTTAGAGTTGCGGTTTGGTCGGTCAGACTATCCAATGGGATCATTGGATTGGCTGACCGGCCAATTGAGCTAGTGGAAAAGTGGATGAGTAAGGTGAATATCATGTGGTTGTTTGACCTTAAAACGCAGGTTATTTAATCTTAAAATGCAGGTCCTGACACGCTTAAAAGCTGAGAGGGAAAAGAATAAAAACTAAACAGGAGGAAACAAAACTAGACAGTACGATTTGAAAAAACATGCTTTGTACCGTGCTATGAATAAAATTGCTGAGGAGCAGGGAGTAATGCTGACTTTGCAATGTGCAAAACTTGCAAACGTCTAGAACATAGTGTTCAAGGTCAATACTATGTCAGAAGTCACAAGGAGGTGAGGAGAACATCATGTTCGAAGAATCAAAATAAGAAAAAAAAAGAAAGACCAAAGGAAAGAGGTTGAGACATTCTGAGGAGCTGAAGAGATAGCCATAAAAGGTCACAGATATGTCTGTATGCAAATTGGGTAAGGAGGGGCTCAATTGAAGGGGATGAAATGTTAAAATTGAATTGGATGTATAAATGGTAAGGAATTCTTCAAAGGACTTCAGACCAGCTGCTCTCTTCAGTAATGTACATCTGACAGGTGTGTCTTGCTGAATAAATTTGTTCGTCCCCATCGGCTGACTGACCGCTCGTTATTTTGGCTAAGTTTGGTAGTTTGATTTTGATAAGTTTACTGAGTTAATTGATAATGGGAAGTTAAGGGGAAATTGATACAACTCAACATTCATCCTGCGATATGTCCACTCAGAGGGGGCTCTGAGTTCCGACACCACCCATGACCCATGACCTGACCTGCAGGATTTGTTTTAAGTTGTAGAACAGAAGAAAGACTCTTTCATATTCAGATACCTTTTCTACCTCAGTAACACACCATTTCTTCTTACAACAATTCAACATCATATTTGCGGAAGCGTAGAGGTCAGCACATCCTGTGATAATCATATAGGCTTTTCACACTGCGCTTAACCCCGGGTTATCTTCCATCTAAACACTGCTTTTAACCCTGGGACAAATTACAGGTGTAAAGAGACGTTTCACACCTATAATTTGATAGCGGTGTTAGCACCGCTTTTTACCCGGGGTTATGAAACCCTGCCCCCGGGCGGGGTTAGCACTGCATTTGTGGTGTTAACCCCGCATTACGGGGTTAAGTTTGTTCAGTGTGAAACAGAGCGGCGTTTGCTTGTTGCTTAGCAACAGACAGCCAATCAGAAACTGAGCACCGAGGCTCATGTCACGTGTGTCATGTAAACAGCAGCCAGTGTTGCCAGATTGTGTGAATCCCTGCCCAATTGGGCTCATTTTGGTCACGTCTTTATCGGAAAAAAATTGCATTGGGTGGGTTGATGAAATTTGGGCTGTTTTTTGATGCAACTGCCGGGTTTAATTTTTGACTATAAACATGATATTTTATTTATTTTCCATTCAAATGAACTTTACAATAAAGTATAATATGTAATGTGGACGTTTTAATTAGATGGTTTTAAGCTGCAGTTGGGCTGGAAATGTTCAATCAAATCTGGCAACAATGACAGCAGGCGGTGAGATAAAAGTAAGAAAGTGTCAAAAGAAGGAAAGCGTGTGGAGTGGAGTGATGAGGAGACAGTATTATTCTTATGGATTATTTTTAAATAACTGTCAAGACACGGGAAAAGCCGTGTAAACATGTTGCCTGCTGTTCGTCCAATCAATCGTCCAATATTAACGTTACTGATGTTATACAGCAACACAATAACCCAACAGCTCAACTTTTATTGTTGATATTTGACCATTCACCGAGTAAAACTTCTTTTTCATAGTTTTTTTTAATGTAAAGCAGAATAAAACTACTGCACAAATACAGTAATTGCCCATCACACACCAAAGCATTAGTTACTAAATACTGAAATATTGACTTTGCTGAATTTTAACTTTTCTGTAGAGCAAAAAGTTTCTGTTAAAGTCAGTCTGCTTAGATCCTCGCTTGTCATTTGTTTAAAACTGATTCCCAGGACACAGGAGTGTCCAGCACACATTAGTTAACATTTTAGCTAGGATATCTCTACTTTCACTTAAGTACAGGAGATTTGTCCACCACTGAAAAAAACAAAAACAAAGAGCTGCTCTCATGGGTTTCTACTGCAGTTGGCTTGACTGACCTCTTACCTTAAAACATGGCTGAATTCAGTGATGAAAAATAAATCTGCTAAAAAATCTTCTTCTTCTTCTTTCGGCTTTTCCCTTCAGGGGTCGCCACAGTGAATCATTTCTCTCCACCTATCCCTATCTTCTGCATCCTCAACAATTGCACCCACTAGCTTCATATCCTCATTAATTCCATCCATATACCTCCTCTTTGGCCTTCCTCTTTGCCTCCTGCCTGGCAGCTCCATGTCCAACATTCTCCTACCAATATACTCACTCTCCCTCCTCTGAACATGTCCAAACCATCTTAATCTGGCCTCCCTAACTCTGTCCCCCAAACGTCCAACATGAGCTGTCCCTCTGATGTACTCGTTCCTAATCCTGTCCAATCTTGTCACTCCCAAAGAGAACCTCAACATCTTCAGCTCTGCTACCTCTAGCTCTGACTCCTGTCTCTTCTTCAGTGACACTGTCTCTAAACCATACAGCATGGCCAGTCTCACCACTGTCCTGTACACCTTCCCCTTGATTCTCGCTGATATTTTCTGATCACACAGAACTCCCGACACCTTTCTCCACCCATTCCAACCTGCCTGCACTCGCTTCTTTACCTCTTTCCCACACTCTCCATTACTCTGGACTGTTGACCCCAAGTACTTAAACTCCTGTACCTTCTTCACCTCTTCACCCTGTAACCTTACTGTTCCACTTCCCTCCCTTTCATTCACATACATGTACTCAGTCTTACTACGACTGACTTTCATTCCTCTTCTCTCCAGCGCAAACCTCCACCTCTCCAGGTTTTCCTCCACCTGCTTCCTGCTCTCACTACAGATCACAATGTCATCTGCAAACATCATTGTCCAAGGAGACTCCTGTCTGACCTCCTCTGACAACTGGTCCATCACTATAGCAAACAGGAAGGGGCTCAGAGCCGATCCCTGATGCAGTCCCACCTCCACTTTGAACTCCTCTGTCTGACCTACAGCACACCTCACCACTGTCCTGCTCCTCTCATACATGTCCTGCACCACTCTGACATACTTCTCTGCTACTCCTGAATTCCTCATACAGTACCCCAGCTCTTCTCCTGGCACCCTGTTATATGCTTTCTCCAAGTCTACAAACACACAGTGCAACTCCCTCTGACCATCCCTATACTTCTCCATCAAAAAAAATCTGCTAAAAAATAAGGCAGATTATTTCCTCTTATAATGACAGATCATTAAACAAGTTATACTGTCATTTAATTTGACTTTGTGTCAAGAAAAAGCAGCGCAAGCAGCTTAAACCTGTGAAAACCCCACTGAGCTCCCCTCTGACTGACACCATGCTTCACCATACAGTAGAAGTTGCTTTCGGCTGCTCCCTGTTCGGGGTCGCCACAGCGGACCGACTGGTCCGCACAAAAACTTGGCATAGGTTTTACGCCGGATGCCCTTCCTGCAGCAACCCTCCCATTTTTCCGGGCTTAGGAGCGGCACTGCATCCAGTGGCTGGGGTTGAGGCATTGGCTGGGAATCGAACCCGGGCCTTCCGCATGATAGGCGAGAAACCTACCACTGAGCCACCAATGCCTCGATTGGTGTATGCTTCACCATACAGTTTGAATAATAAATGAAGCCCCGCCTCCATGAGCTCACAGCTGTGTTGTGATTGGTCAGGATTGAGTTCTATTAGAGCTGACTCCTCTCTATAGGAATCCCGGATGTTTACTTTAAATCGCTCCGTGTTAGATTTTTCAGTCAGTGAGTTTAAAGCTGCTTGAATTCTTGACAGTTTGATTTCGTGCGTTTTTGCCTTAAACATTACAGATTCATGTTCAGGTTCTGCTGACTCTGATTTCACTCCATACAATACCTGTTTACAGACTACACACACACCACAACTACTGCTTCCAGACTGAACCGAGAGAAATGTGACAATAAATAATGTGTTTGTTCCACACTGATAAAACTATATTCTCCAAACATTCAGGATATTTAATTCAGGAGAAATTGAAGAGAGAAAACGGAGAGGTCTACAGAGTACATACCCGATATAAACCTGTTTTACAGGTAAGGTTGTACCTGTACCTCACGCACCGCAGATTTCCTACAGCTGACGAGAGTTTTATTTACAATATATCCGCATTCTTCTGATATAAAGCCATTTATAATAAAGAAAAGCACTAACCTTTAGTCAATAGTCATTGTTATATGACATTAATCACCGTTTCTGCCTTAAAGATTTTTGTTTTAAATTTTCCGGACACGCCAAAAAATGGAGTCGAGTCTGAGAGAGAAACACTTTCACTTCAGGAAGGAGGAGTCATTACAGGTGATGAGACGTTTGGGAATGAGTCGACTCGACTCTTTGAATCGGATCTTTTGGAGCTGACAAGCAAAAGTAGCGTAAGGGACAACGGAACTGACGCACAGATCAGGTGTGGAAGAAGGAGCTATGAAAGATTGTTTTTTTCTTTTCTTTTACTATTATGCACACAGGAAAGATAGAACTGATAAAACATCTGCAGGAAGAAAATGACACCAAATCTTCATGTAAAGTTTAACAAACAAATTTATACACATATAGAGGAAAACATTATGCATCAGTGGAAATACCAAATAATTTTCTTAATATTTCAAAAATCTTTAATCTTTCATGTAATTTATCAATCTATATATTTTAAGAAATGCATCAATTTCAATTAAGAAATGTGGAAAAAGTATGCTGAGAATGAGAGAATATTTGCTTATGAATCCCCCACCACGACAATTTTTTTTACTGAAGTATTAGTTGTATTTTTTATAGTAACAGATTATCTTATCTTAACTGAAAGGATCTGGAAGAATCAGGGTGCTTACCTATATGAGGATATAAATAATTCCAAAAGTTTTGTATATTTTTCACATCAAAAAAATAAACCCCAATTTTTTAAGGACATGATTAAAAAAAAAAGTAAGAAAAACGTCAAGCCCACCTTCTTCCCGAATGTTTGAGAGCACTGTTTTGTTTTGTTTTTTAGTTTGTGAGGTTTGTTTTTCCATATAAAGTTTAGCCAAAGGTTAAAGATGTTTGGGTTGACTCTGCCAGAAAATTTAAGCTGTAGTCTAGCTGCTAATTTTTTTGTTAAATAAAAACCCAGATACCTTACAGTGTCAGGAACTAGTGGGACAATTTACGGCTAAACCACCATAGGGGGTGCTGGCAGGTGGATTGTTATTCCTTGTTGTGTATCATGTGATCATGTTATGAGTATTGTCACCTGTTTCTCCTTGCTCCTAATGTGTTCCTCTATTTATACCTGTCCTTTTGTATCCGTCTTTGTCAGTCATTATTGTATGTTGTGTGTTTGGTTCAAGGTATTTTCTTGTTTATTTTATATTATGTTGATGTAATATGTTCAGTATTTTTTATTTAATTAAAATGAGGGTTTGTGTTCGGGTCTGATTGTCTATGTTTTCAAACCGTGACATACGGTCTCTTTTACTGAAATATCATTGAAGAATCCTCACTTTTATGGAGTGTCATTGTGTCATGGTTGGCAAAGTTCCCTGTTGGGCCACTAGTGGGCTTCTAGCAGGGGTTTTGTTTCTCTGTGCCGTGTGTTTTGTTTTGACATTTTAGCCCCGCCTGTTCCCGCCTCTGTTCACCTGTCCCTTGTGTTCCCTTGATTATCATCCTTATTTATATTGGTTGTCGTGGCTATGTTTGTTGCTAGCCCTCATCTTTAATGTGTGTCTGTTTTGTTCTTTGGTTTTGGTTTGGTTTGGTTTGGTTTTCTCCCCAGTGTTCCCATGTAAGTGTCTGTTTATTGTTTAATAAACCCCTGTTTTATGTCTATCCCTGCAATTGGGTCTGATCTCTTTTGCCTGGTACCACCAGCATGTGACACATTGTCTCACACCTGAAAAAATTATAAAAGAGAGTTGTCATCAGCCAACTGGGAGATTTTAATTTCTCTATCAAAGATGGATATACCTTCCAAGCTTTGTTTATGGATAATACTTAACCATAATAGTACTGTAACTAAAATAAAAAAGGTGAAATTGGACAATCCTGTCCGGCACCATGGGTAATAAAAAATCTTTTAGAATTATTAAAGCTAATTAAGACAGAGCTGTTAATTTATCTGGAGAAAGTCTCACTAGCATTAACGTAAGTTACCAAAACCAAATAACCTAAGAGACTGCAAAAGAAATCAAATCAAATCAAAATTTATTTATATAGCACAATAAGTACAACAGCGGTTGGCCATTGTGCTGTACAAGAGGATAAGTAAATAAAAATAATAATGCAATAATAAAGGGAGTTTACATCAGAAACACTAATTTGAAATCTTTAAAAAATCAATGTTCAAAATCAAATACAATTATAAGCTTGAGAGAAAAGGTAAGTTTTCAGCTTAGATTTAAATTCAGACTCTGTGGATACTAGTCTTAAAGATAGAGGAAGACTATTCCACAATTTTGGACCAAAAATAGAAAAAGCACGGTCACCCCTCGTCTTAAGTCTAGATCTCGGAACCATCAGCAATCTTTGATTAGATGACCTTAATGATCTAGCAGAGTTATTTATTTTCAAAAGTTCAGAGAGATATTTTGGGGCTGATCCATTTAGGACTTTATAAACAAAAAGCAGGATTTTAAAATCAATTCTATAACAAACCGGCAGCCAGTGCAACGCTTGTAATATTGGGGAAATATGATTAAATTTCCGTGTTCCAGTCAACAGCCTGGCTGCTGCATTTTGAACCATCTGAAGACGACTAATATTGGATTGGCTCATTCCAATATAAAGAGAATTACAATAGTCAGGTCTCGATGAAATAAACGAATGGATCACTCTGTCAAACTCTGCACATGTTAAAAAACTCTTAGCCTTAGATAATGGTCTTAATTGGAAAAAAACTAGATTTGATTACAGCATTAATCTGCTTGTCAAATTTAAGGGCAGAATCAAAAATAACACCCAGGTTTTTCACAGAGTGTTTTACATAAGGGACCAAATCTCCCAGGTCACCAGCAGAACTTGTTAACACATCTGTAGGCCCGAATACAATAACCTCAGTTTTGCTCTCGTTTAGATGCAAAAAATTACAAGAAAACCAAGACTTAATATCAGACAAGCATGCTGATAAAGAGCTTAAAGCTTTTTTGTCTTTTTTCTTTAAGGGCAGATAAATTTGGGTGTCATCAGCATAAAAATGAAATGACACACCATGTTTAGAAAAAACAGTCCCCAGAGGTAGCATATACAAAGAGAACAAAGCAGGGGCCAGAATGGAGCCCTGAGGGACTCCATAATCCAAAGACGATACAGAAGAAGAGAACCCATCAAGACAAACAGAAAATGTTCTAGCATTCAAATAGGACTTAAACCAATTTAGAGTGCAACCTTCAATTCCCACACATTGTTCAAGTCGTGAGATCAAAATTTTGTGGTCCACAGTGTCGAAGGCAGCACTTAGATCTAAAAGTAAGAGTATCACAGAATCCCCTGAGTCAACAGACAATAAAATATCATTAAAGGCTTTTAGTAAAGCTGACTCAGTACTGTGATGTTTTCTAAACCCAGATTGGAATTCTTCAAACACACTATTTAAATCCAAATGGCTCTGCAGTTGTTCCAAAACAACTTTCTCTAAGATTTTAGAAATAAAAGGTAAATTGGAAATAGGTCTATAATTTGAAAGAATGGTTGGGTCAAGGCTAGGTTTTTTAAGCAAGGGTTTAACAGTTGCATGTTTTAGGTATGTAGGAACAACACCCGTTAAAAGAGACTTATTTATTATAGCTAAAATGCTAGGCCCAACAACATCAAAGACCTGCAGCAAAAAATGGGTCGGAAAAATGTCATGTAGACATGTGGTAGGTTTAAGCTGCTTAATAATATCTTTAAGTGAATTAAAAGAGACTGTCTGAAATTGCTTAAAGGATGAAACACATTGAGAGAGAACAGATGGATCATAGTTTGAAAATACAATGTTCTGTCTTATATCAATAATCTTATCTGTGAAAAACTTTAAAAAGCTATCACAAACTGAAGCTGATGCATTCAAACAGACAGTACTCACAGGGCTCACAACCGAATTTAAAATAGTAAAAAGCAATTTAGGTTTATGGGAGTTTTTAGCTATAATATCAGAAAAATACTGGGATTTTGCAGCTTTAACTGATTTTTGATATCTAATAAGTGACTCACGTAACATTTCATAAGACACTTGTAATTTGTCTTTTTTCCACTTTCGTTCAGCTCTATGACAAACCCGTCTAAGTTCAAGTGTGGTGCTAGTTACCCAGGGTTCAGCTTTAGAATTTTTCCGTTTTTCTCTTAGTGGAGCCACAGAATTTATGATGTCACTACTGATGGAATTGAACAACATAAGATGATCATCAACATTAGACAAATTTGAAAGGGAATCAAGACTATAACTTTGACAAGCCTCCTTGAAAAGTGCAGAGAAATCATCACTAGAAGATGGAGTAAAGGCACGAATCTGCTGCGAAGGCCTCAGTTTTTTTCTCCATTTGGAAGAGAACAAGTAAATATAACAGGCATATGGTCAGAAAAACTCAAATCAAGGATTTCAAGGTCACAAATCGAGATACCATGCAGCAACACAAGGTCTAATGTGTGACCCTGTTTATGAGTTGGACTGTTTATCATTTGAATAAAATCAAAAGAGTCCATCAAATTAGTAAAATCCTTGGCCAGGGAGTTTGACTCACAACAAACATGAATATTAAAATCCCCCACAATCAAAACTATCATACTGAAGGACAATGTCTCCTAAAAAGTTTGCAAACTCATTTAAAAAATCCTTATTTGGTTTTGGTGGGCGGTAAACCACAACGATGGTTAGCTGATCCATGTTCAGTTCAAATAAGAGAACTTCAAAACTTAAAAACAATTCAGTCTTTATAGGTCGGCAACAAAAGCTGCTTTTAAAGACAGACGCAAGCCCACCGCCTCTGCCAGAAAGTCTGGGACAGTTCAAAAAAGAACAATCTGAGGGCACAAGTTCGAAAAAGGGGCTAGTATCCCCCATACTCAACCAAGTCTCATGCTCAAGGGTGTCAAAAGCTTAGCTATAGGAAAAACTTAAAGAAAATAATTAGAGCTTTGGAAATGTACAAAATCTGCATAGTCTAACAGATCTAAAAGAAGTCTTGTATTGTTACTAATGTGCCTACCTTTTCTAAAACTGGATTGAGTCTCAGCATCCAACTGATTAAGTTTGACCTTTAGTCTGTTAGAAAATATCAAGGCTAAGATTTTATAATTGACGTTCAGGAGCATAATTGGATGCCAGTTATCTATTAAAAGAGTATCTTTTTCTTCTTTGGGGACAAGGGAGGTAATACCTTGTTTCATTGATATTGTGGCTTCCTTCAGATTTATAAAATCCTTATACATACAAAGCAATATAACATTTCAACAGTTAATCCATCACTGCCTGGAGATTTTCCTTTCTTTAGAGAATAAAGCGCTATTCATTCATTCCCTGCCGCTTATCTGAACTACACTCAGGTCACGGGGAGCCTGTGCCTATCTCAGGCGTCATAGGGCATCAAGGCAGGATACACCCTGGACGGAGTGCCAACCCATCGCAGGGCACACACACACACTCTCATTCACTCACGCAATCACACACTACGGACAATTTAGAGATGCCAATCAACCTACCACGCAGGTCTTTGGACTGGGGAAGGAAACCGAAGCACCCGGAGAAAACCCCCGAGGCACGGGGAGAACATGCAAACTCCACACACACATGGCGGAGGCAGGAATCGAACCCCCAACCCTGGAGGTGTGAAGCAAACGTGCTAACCACTAAGCCAACGTGCTAACCACTAAGCCACCGTGCCCCCCCTAAGCGCTATTCAAACTTCCTCAAAAAATCAGAACCACAGAAGGCTTTGACGTCTGTATCGATAACCGGATCAAGAGCTTGAACCTTGTTAATAAAATTGCCGGAATTGTATTTATTAAACACAGACGTGTAAATGTTTTTTGTATATTGCTGTGACACTTAAAAGAACATTATTAAATTTCTAATAGCCATGTAACTTTGTGCTCAACTACAACCTAATTTTAAAATTAATTCTCAATGATTGGAAAGCTGGGCAAATGAATGAGAGACTCCTTTAACAAATTAAAAGGTTTAAAAGAAAAATATATAGAGACATTTTACTATTTGACCAAGTGAAATCCTGTGTGTCAGGATGAATAAAGCACCAAAAGTCATGTGAGAGAGAGATCATATTGATAAAACATTGTAAAAATTATAATTAATATGGTGACCTCCATTGCTTCTAGGTGGAAATCTGTAACTCCAGTGTGTCATTTACATATTCATTAAAATCACCACTCAAAATTAGAACGGAGCCAGGGACTGTATTATGAATTTCTGCCAATTTACAAATAATGTGAGAGAATAATATTTTGTTGGCAAAATAAACTGCAAGTAATTAAAGTTATTTCACTTTAGTTACTTAATCCATCTGCCTTCACTACATCTAAAAAACTGAAATGTTGGATTTACTTAGATTTGTTATGTCAACAGGTTCTGTAACGGAGCTCCGCCAGAGGCGGAAGTGTTCGGATCCATTCGCCGAACTGGCGATAGGGGACGAGCAAAGACTGAGTTGGAAACAGGCACAGAGTTCGGCAACGGTGTATTAAAGAAGGGCGTACAAACACACAAGAAGACAGAGAAACGGAAGTCCTTAAACAGTCCAGAATCAGTAAGCCAGCAATAGATACAACAGAGATAATCCAATAGAATAAACGTTAAACAGTCCAGTTCAGTAACAGCAAGTAATCCACACAGGTAATCCAAAAGAGAAAACGTTAAACAGTCCAATTCAGTAACAGCAAGTAATCTACACAGGTAATACAAAAGAGAAATCAATAAACAATCCAAGTCATACACGAAAATCAATCCAATCATGAAACGCTCGGTAATCCCCATAGAAAAGGTACTTCGCATCGCGCTGGAAGTGTGCAGCGTTTTTAAAGCCGGCGCGCACCCGGAAGTGAACTCAAAACACGGGCAAGGGCCCCCCTCTCGCGGTCACCTCTAGCTTGCGGGTTCTACGCACAGATGGGCCCCGACCCCTCGTGACGCGGAGCAGCCTGTCCTGGGTGGTCTGCGTACGCCGTGGGCGACCCCTCGGACGCGGAGCAGGCCTGTCCGGGTGGTCGCGGTGGAAGTCCTCCATGAGGGACGGATGCAGAATGTCGGCGGCCTCCACCCAAGAGCGTTCCTCGACACCGTAGCCCTCCCAATCCACGAGGTACTGAAGCCGCGAACGAACCCGCCTGGAATCAAGGAGGGCATGCACACGGTATGCTAGAGACCCCTCAACGTCCAGAGGCGGTGGTGGCTCCCCGCCGTCGGGAACCTCTCCAGCCGAAGGATGTGCTGGCTTCAGGAGAGACACGTGGAAGGTGGGGCAGATGCCGCTGGCAGATGTCGCTGGCAGTCGTAGCCGGTATGCCACCGGGTTGACCTTCCGAATCTCGAATGGGCCAATGAACTTTGGGCTGAGTTTAAGGCACGGCAGTTTGAGACGTAGGTTCCGAGTCGACAACCAAACCATCTGTCCCACCTGGTAGGAAGGGTGAGGGCGGCGACGTCGGTTGGCCTGAATTCTCTGCCTGCGCACCGCCCGCTGAAGTCGCACATGAGCCCTCTCCCAGACCTCTTGGCTCCGCCGGTACCACTCCTCCACCGCTGGGACATCGGAGAGCTCCCCCGACCAGGGAAACAGGGGTGGCTGGTGTCCCAGCATGCACTAAAAGGGTGTCAGGCCCGTAGAGGAGTGAATGAGAGAGTTCTGGGCGTACTCCGCCCAGGGCAGGAACTCACTCCACCGGTGCTGCTCCTGGCTACAGTATGACCTAAGGAACCGGCCGATCTCCTGGTTAAGTCTCTCTGCCTGTCCATTAGATTGCGGATGGTAGCTGGAGCTCAAGCTAACGCCTATACCAAGACGTGCACACAACGAGCCCCACACTCGGGAGGTAAATTGCGGCCCCCGGTCCGATACGACGTCCTCCGGCAGACCAAAGTTCTGGAACACGTGTACAAACAGGGCCTCAGCAGTCTGCATGGCCGAGGGTAACCCCTTAAGGGGAATCAGCTTGCACCCCTTGGAGAAGCGATCCACTACCACCAGCACTACCGTGTAACCCCCTGAGTCCGGCAAGTCCGTAAGAAAGTCCACTGACAGGTGGGACCAGGGGCGTTGGGGAATCGGAAGGGGCTCCAGCAGCCCCTCCGGCAGCTGACGACTGGTCCGTGCTTGGGCGCAGGAAGGGCAAGCCTGAACGTATCTGTCCACATCTACCGCCAGGGATGGCCACCAGAACCGGCGACGGATGAGCTGTGTAGATCGACGGACCCCCGGATGGCCCAAGCTGGGCGCTTCATGTACCCACTGGATCACTTGGATACGAAACTGCGGGGGCATGAAGACCTTAGTTGGCGGGCACCCAGCAGGTGGCGGCTCCTCAGCGTGAGTCCACTGAATCTCCTCCACAAGGTTCCAGCGTACCGGGGCCAGAATGGCGGTGGGCAGTAGGATGGGTTCGGACAGCACAGGCTCGTCGGCTCCCTCGAATCTCCGTGACAGAGCATCCGCCTTCCCGTTCTTGGACCCAGGGCGGTATGTCACCATGAACCGGAACCGAGTGAAGAACAAAGCCCACCTGGCTTGTCGTGGGTTTAAGCGCTTGGCGCCACAAAGGTACTCCAGGTTGCGATGGTCAGTGAGCACCTGGAATGGGTGACGCGCTCCCTCCAGCCAGTGACGCCACTCTTCCAGTGCCGCCTTGATCTCCAGAAGTTCTCTGTTGCCCACATCATAGTTGGCCTTGGCGGTAGTCAATTTCCTTGAATAAAATGCACATGGGTAAAGATTCCCTGGTTCTCCATGACGTTGGGAAAGCACAGCCCCGAGGCCGCTACTGGAGGCGTCTACCTCCACCACAAACGGTAAGTCAGGATCCGGATGTCGTAGAATGGGGGCCGAGGTGAAGCAGTCCTTCAGCTGCTGAAAAGCCGCCCGGGCCTGGTCTGTCCAGGTCAACTTCTTGGGCTTCCCCCTTAATAACGAAGTCAATGGGCCTGCCACCGAGCTGTAGTTCCGTATGAAGCGCCTGTAGAAGTTAGCGAAACCCAGGAAACGCTGCAGCTCCCGCACTGTAGTGGGGGCAGACCAGTCCGTAACTGCCCAGACTTTAACCTCGTCCATCTCCACACCACGTCGTGAGACCACATAACCCAAGAAAGTCACTGTGGACCGGTGGAACTCGCATTTCTCGAGCTTCACATACAGGTGGTGCTGCTGTAACCGGGATAACACCTCCCGAACGTGCAGTACATGTTCCTCTAGGAAGGCGGAGCACACGAGGATGTCATCAATGTATGCTATGACCCATTTCCCCAGCAGGTCTTGAAACACCCTATTTATGAGGGCTTGGAAGACTGCGGGGGCGTTGGTGAGGCCGAAGGGCATTACCTGGTACTCATAGTGTCCGTGAGTGGTGTGGAAAGCGGTCTTCCACTCATCCCCCTTTTTAATCCGGACCAGGTTGTAGGCGCTCCTAAGGTCCAATTTAGAAAAAAATCCTCGCCCCCCTCAGCTGCTCCAGCACTGCAGGTACCAGGGGCAGAGGATAAGGGTATGGGACGGTAATGGCGTTCAACCCCCGATAGTCTATACAAGGGCGTAGGCCTCCATCCTTTTTCCCCACAAAAAAGAATCCTGCCACTGCCGGCGACGTGGATGGCCGAATGTGACCCGCTGCCAGGGCGGTCTCAATGTACTCCTCCATGGCTTTAGACTCAGGTAACGAAAGAGGGTAAACCCGCCCCCTAGGTGGAGAGGCGTTAGGCAGCAGATCGATGGCACAGTCCCACGGTTGATGTGGCGGTAGTCGAGCCGCCCTCTCTTCGCTGAACACCTCCCAAAACTTTGCGTATTCCTGAGGAGGGTGAGCGGGAATAATGAGGGGTGATTTCCTCACGCAAGAGGTCCTACAGGGCCTAGGTACCTGGTCCCGCAGGCACTTCTCCTTGCAGGCGGGTGACCAGCTCCCCCATGCGCCAGGAAATTTGGGGGTCATGACGCCTGAGGCACGGGAATCCCAAGATCACGGGTTTGGCAGGGGAGGAAGTGACGTAGAACGCCAAACGTTCGTGGTGAAAAAGGCCTACTCGGAATTTCAGCAGTTCCGTCTGACGTTTAAGGTAACCCTCACCGATCGGACGACTGTCAATGGCTGTAATCCTTAGAGGTGGTAAACAGGGAAAAGTGGGGATCCCGAGCTTCTCCACCAAAGCCCCATCGATAAGGTTGACGGCCGCCCCAGAGTCAATTAGTGCAGAGACAGAAACACCACGATTGGACACACACAGCAACACCGGCACCAGTAGGCTGAAGAACCTTGAACCACCACCCACCTGTGCCGATGAAGGTCTCTCTGGACACCGAGGGCTTAGATGTCCGGAAGCCCCGCAGTTATAGCACAACCGCATCCGGCTCCATTGTTGCTGTGCCGGCTCAGCCAGTCTGGACCTCCCCAGTTGCATGGGTTCTGGGACCTCCTCCCTGAAGCTGGAGGAGAAACGTGATGGCCCTGCCTGGTGTTGGTGCAAGAGATTATCCAGGCGGATGGCCGTGGCTACAAACTGGGACAGTGTAGTGTCCTCCGTACGACATGCTAGCTCCGCCTGGAGCTCAGGCTTCAGTCCTGCCCGAAACACTGCCCATAGCGACGCGTCGTTCCACCCCGATTGCGCTGCCAGGGTGCGGAACCTAATGGCGTAGTCCGCTGCGGCGTCAGAGCCCTGGCGTAGCTCCATGAGCTGTATAGATATGTCCTTGCCCCCTGCAGGGTATTCAAACACCTCACGAATCATGCCAGAGAAATAAGCGAATGATGATCTGATTTGGGGATCGGCGTCCCACACTGCGGAAGCCAACTCCAATGCCCTATCAGTTAGTAAAGACATAATCAGTGCACACTGGGTTTCCCCCTTACTATACATCTCTGGCTGATGTGAGAAGAACACCTCACATTGTCTTAAGAAGCCCCGACAGCGGTCGGCAGAGCCCTCAAACTTGTCTGGCAAAGCTAGACAGGGTGAATCACCGCGAGCTGCGGGCGGGTCCCGTGGTGCGGCGAGGCTCGTGCTGCGTAGCTGGTCTTGCAGCGACTCTATCTGTTCCTGGTAGGAGCGGATAGAAGCCCCTTGCCGCACTATGATGTCGCGCAGCTCCGCTGGATCCATGATAGGCGAAGTATTCTGTAACGGAGCTCCGCCGGAGGCGGAAGTGTTCGGATCCATTCGCCGAACTGGCGATAGGGGAGGAGCAAAGACTGAGTCGGAAACAAGCACAGAGTTCGGCAACGGTGTATTAAAGAAGGCCGTACAAACACACAAGAAGACAGAGAAACGGAAGTCCTTAAACAGTCCAGAATCAGTAAGCCAGCAATAGATACAACAGGGATAATCCAATAGAATAAACGTTAAACAGTCCAGTTCAGTAACAGCAAGTAATCTACACAGGTAATCCAATAGAGAAATCAATAAACAATCCAAGTCATACACGAAAATCAATCCAATCATGAAACGCTCGGTAATCCCCATAGAAAAGGTACTTCGCATCGCGCTGGAAGTGCGCAGCTTTTTTTAAAGCCGGCGCGCACCCGGAAGTGAACTCAAAACACGGGCGAGGGCCCCCTCTCGCGGTCACCTCTAGCGCGAGTCGTGACAGGTTCCAGTAACTGGACTAATTTGCATTTAATTAATTAAATAAACATTACTTCAACACAATTTAGTTGATTTAGGTTAACTGTCTTAATTTTGTACACAATGATTAGGTTCATTATATTAAACTATCCTGCAATTAATATTTTTACCTTCAACCAAAACAAATAATGCAGTTTTACTGATGAGCATTTATTTCACAAATAATGCATTAAATGAACAATTGCATTCTCTTAGTAGGACATGTATGAGTAGTTGTAAAGAGTGCATTCACATTTCAAAATCAACTTATCTGTGCATATTTTTTATTTTTTTTTTTTAAAAAGAATACATATAAATGAATATTTAATAAAATAAAATAAAATCAAACCATCTTGAATGCTCATACTTTAGTCACATACAGACTTTCTCTAAGCACAACTTGGAAAGAAAAAATAGCAGCAGCCCCCTTTCTTTTGCAATCTTTGCCCACTTTAAATGGCAAAATAAGCTGTTGTTCAAATCAAGACCAAAACTTGAAAGGTAACATCATCAGTATTTAACAAATGTACTCCAAAAAAGACAACATTGAAACATTAATGGTGGAAAAATACTGCATTTTAGTTCTTACAGAGTTTACATAATAATTTTATTTTTCAGCAGTTAGACCTTATTTGAAAGCTTGTTTGTCTCTAGCTCTATAAAAATCTTTTAAATTACTTAAAGTGTATCTCAGATCTTGTGGGTAAGCCAAGTTTAATGCATATATAAGACCAAGCATAATGCAGCACATACATTTGCCACATTCTTTAGGTTTTCAAGTATCGGGACACGTTCAGTGATGATGCTAACATCTTTATATCTGTAACATCTGCTCCTGTGTGTATGGCCACATATATTCTTAGGGTGGTCTTGCACATAAAGGTTAGGGCGTCATCATGTGAAATAGCCAAAAAAAAGTTAAATACTAGGGGTGTAACGATATATTGTAGAAAAAATGCCACAATACGCATCGTAGATAGATGGCGATATTTCTACGAAATGATGATCGTTTAATCCCATAGGATGAGCTGCCAAAACGTGACCCGCTCTGCAATAGCGTCATGTGTGCATTCATCGGAGTTATAGAAATCTGTAGAACTGAACGTTAGCAGCATGTGTTCAGCTGGAACTGACATCGGAATAGAGGACGCTCCATACTCTTACAAGTCTGACGTCTGGCAGCATTTTGGTTTTCCGGTCACTCGACAGGAAGAGGACGGTAAAAAAAATTGTAGACAAAACACAAACTGTGTGTGAACACTGTAAAAAAAATGCTGATATACACAACTTCGAACACTACGAATATGATGTGTCATTTAAAACGGCACCACAGCGACAAAGTCCTAAAAACGGGTGCAAAAAAAGAGAGTGAAAGACGGCCAACATCAATCCAGCTAAGTTTTGCGGCATCATGGGCTCAGTCAAGCACAAGGGCTCAAGACATAACCAGGAGAATCGGAGTTTTTATCGCAAAAGACATGAGACCGTTTTCTGTGGTCGACAATGTTGGATTTCGCGAACTGGTTAGAGCACTTGAGCCCAGGTACCATATTCCGTCACGCCCGCACTTCAGCCAAAATGTAGTTCCAGCCCTGTACTCTGAAGCAAAAGCAAATGTGCTTGATTGTCTGAAAAAGGCAGAGAATGTGGCAATAATGACTGACGGGTGGACGTCGGGGGCTGTTCCAAGCTACATTACAGTTACAGCGCATGTTATCACCACAGAGGGGGAAATGAAAAGTGTTGTGCTTCAGACTCGTCCGCTTTTTCATTCACACACTGGAAAAAAACATAGCGAAGTTTTAAAAGCGGTTATACAAGAGTGGGAACTTGAGAGGTCTCATCATAACATTGCTGTCGTTACCGACAGTGCACGTAACATGGATGCTGCAGCGAGAGAAGCCGGGTTGTCGCCGCATATTAAGTGTTTCGCTCACACAGTTAATCTCGCGTCGCAAGCCGGACTGAATGTTCCCCGCGTCAGTCGCTTGCTTGGTCGAGTGAAAAAAGGGTCGTGGCTTTCTTTCACCGCAGTGCCAAAAGCAACAGCTGTGCTCGCAGCAAAGCAAAACTTGCTTGAGATCGCATCCCATAAGCTTATCATGGATGTGGGGACAAGATGGAACAGCTCATTGGATATGCTGGAGCGCTATCTCGGGCAACAAGCGGCTATTACGGCAGCGCTCTTGAGCCCGGAGGTGCGCAAAAATGCCCGTCAACTTGATACTATGGGTAGCTATGAAGAAATAGTAAACTTTCTTAAACCTCTCAAAAAAGCCACCACTGTCCTGTCTGATGAAAAGAGGGCCACACTTTCACTCATAATGCCCTTGAAACCCATGATCGAGCAGAGCATGACGCTGGACAAAAAAGACTCCACAACTGTATCTGACATGAAAACAGCAATCCTGCAAAACCTCTCAAGCAGATCCACAGAGGTAGGTGATTATCTGATGGAGAGTACTGCCCTGGACCCCAGATTTCGATCGTTGCCCCACCTTCTCCCTGAACAACGTGAAGGGGTTTTTTTTACGGGTTGAAGAACAAATCAAACCAGTTACAGCAGGTATGTCTGCATTTATTGTGCGAGAATCTGTGCATTTACATGTTTGTTTGTCACTGAATTTGCATTTTTTTGTTTATCTGTCTGTGCGGGACCTTGTGTGTGTGTGTGTGTGTGTGTAACTGAAACTATACCTCAGCCCTTTTTTTTAAATTTGTGTGTAACTGAAACCATATCCACTTAAAATATTTTTAATTATGTGTGTGTGTGTAACCAAGTGTACTATACCTCTTTAATATATTTATATATTTTTAAGGCTGGTACTGTGGAGCAAACAGAACCGATGGAGGAAGGGGCCACTGATGGAAATCCCATTGATGCAGCAGATGCAATGCACAGAGTTGAGCAAGAACAGCCACCAAGAAAAAAGACAGCACTGGAAGATCTCCTTGGTGAAACTTTTGTTAAAACAGCAGCTGCCCAGTCCAAAAGCAGGATAGAAGTAGAGATTGACATGTACAAGAAGGACACTTCTATTCCCCTAACTAGTTGTCCACTGAAATGGTGGAAAGAAAATGCTCAAATGTACCCACTTCTTTCCTCTCTTCCCAAAGGCTTACCTAATAATTCCAGCAACATCAGTTCCCAGTGAACGTGTTTTTTCTACAGCAGGGGATATTGTAAATGCTCAAAGATCTCAACTTTCACCTAAACATGTAGATATGCTGGGTTTTTTGCAAAAAAACCTGTGAGTAACCAAAAAAAACACCATGGAGTAGAGTTGAACTCACGTGAATTGAACACCATTTATTTTATTTTACAGTTTTGCTTTTTGCACTTTTTACTGCTTTAAGAAGTTCTGTCTTAGGTTTCAGCTATCTTATTTTTATTTTAAAACTTACTTGAACAGAACAGTATTTATTTTATTTTATAGTGTTTTACTGCACTAAGATATTCTGTCTTACGATTCAGTAAACTTAATTCTAATTTTATGTTAAATAATTTTTTTTCAGTGACAGGCCTATAGATTATTGAAATTGACATAGAGAAAGTTTAATTAAACCTCAATGTTAAGTTATGTACAACAAAGAAAGTTCATGAAAATTGTTAATATTTAGGAAATAAAGCTGGTATTTGAATTTGTTTAATTTTTTCATTTTGTTAAAAAATATCGTGATACATATCGTATCGTAAACCCCTATATCGAGATACGTATCGTACCGTGAAGTGAGTGTATCGTTACACCCCTAATAGGTACTATCATTTTTGTCCTGGCCGGTTTCCTTAGTTTGTTTTTTTAATGTTTTTGTTATTACTTTTGTCAGTTTCAGGTTATTTCAGTGACCATTGTGGGTTTTTCTTTCTTTAATGGAAGGATACCAACAAGTTTGTCCACATGTGTAGGTGTAGGTGGTGCTGGGCTCTTCCTAAAATCAACAACCATCTCCACTGTTTTTTTATAGCATTATGCTCCAGGTTGTTCTGACTACACCAGGTCCCCAGATCAATCTCCCTCCTGTAGGCAGACTCATCCCCATCAGAGGTGAGCCCAATGAGGGGGGTGTCATTTGCGAACAGTTTGACAGACTGGTGACTGGAGGTGCAGCTGTTGGTGTACAAGGAGAAGAATAGAGGAGAAAGAACACAGCCTTGTGAAGAACCAGTATTCATGGTCTGTGAGACAGACATGTTATCCCAGTCTCACATGCTGCTTCCTGTCAGTCTGTGATCCACCTACAGGTGGAATTAGGCACACTCAGTTCCTGGGGAGTCTAGGTACTGGGAACACACCAAGGAAGCCATCACTGATGGCATCTTGAAAGATCTAGATGATGTAATAACTCGATATCTTTGCTTTAACATTCTTAGTTAATCCTGGTGATAATTTGCAAGATTTAGTTGAGTAATTAAATTTTGGCAAGTGCACTTGTAGCTTGGGTTAATAAGCGTTAGCATCTGAGTGGGACACTAAGGTTAATCATAGCCCTGTAGCTGTGATTTTCATCTGAGTTTTCATGTAACAGGATATTAATGCAATTGATTGAGTTCCATGTAGAATGATCTGTGCTTTAACACATTATGATGCTGTCATCAGTGTTGTACGGTTAGTGCAAGAGGGATGTTCATATTTCTAACAGGGTTCACTGTGACAATCGTAAACTGAATTAAAGAGTGAAACTTCTAGGCTGAACTCAGTTCACATGCCTAGAACAGCGATTCACTGATTTTGTTTTCATATATTTTGCAGAAAAAAAGATAAATATTAAACCTTAAATATGTAATTCCTCATGGAAGTTACTGCCTATGCCCTGGAGTTATTCCATCACCCATTCATTCATTCATTTTCAGTAAGTTTTTTATCATGTTCAGGGTCATAGTGAATCTGGAGCCAAACTGGTAAATTCACACACACTCAACAAAAATGACCGTGTATTTCACCTTCAACAGTATTTCTGTTGTGAAAAGTGTCTTGAGTATCTTGTTCTATTACACATGGAATTAGATTAGAAATTAGATTAGAACAGCACTGTCTCACACATACAGCCCATGGGCATTAACCAGCCTGATAAATGCCCTAATCTGAATCTTTCATTTAAACTGAATCAATTTTAATTCTGTGTTTTAAAGTAAAATCTTCGTATGTACCAAAACTGACAAGAAATATATTAGGTAAAAGAAAGAGCTGGTCTCGTGGGGGTTTTTTCTGTATTTGGCTTGACCAAACTATTACCTTAAAATATGGCTGGATTTGCTGGTGAAGATTAAGTCAGCTAAAAATCAAGAAGTTTCCTATCTCTTATAATGACAGATAATTAAACAGGTTACGCTGTAATTTTATTTGATTTTACACCATCCTTCACCTTAAAACACGACTAATATATAAAGCCCCACCTCCATGAGCTCACAAGAATGTTGAGATTGGCCAGGATTGAGTTCTGTTAAAGCCTGGCTACTTTATTCATTCTGGGTATCTAGGATTTACTTTCAATCGTTCCGTATATTATTATTTTTTTAGGGATTGAATTTGAAACTGCTTAAATTCCTAACAGCTTCATTTTACTGGCGGTTCCCATAAGTATTACACATTCAGGTTCAGGTTCTGCTGACTCTGATGTCACTCCATTCAGCACATGTTTAAAGTCTTTAGACACACCATAACTTCTGCATTCAAAGACTGCTATTAAACCAGCCGCTCTTTCTGAAAGCACGCTTAATGTAGCCGCACGTATATTGCAGAGGCGCGGCTTTTAGATACTTAGCGGTAATAGCGCTGAAAGCGGAAAGCGAGCGTCCTCGAGCTCCTGAACAACTACAGCACCATAACTTACTACAAAACATCATTTTAAATAAATACGTAATAAAACAAATACACAACAATTCACAGTATTTGAGTGTAAAGACTAAACCTTCTGATAATTTTACATTTTATAGATGAGGAAAATAAGGATTGAACAGACACTAAAATGTATTAAAGCAAAGCTAAATGTATTTTACTGTATAATTGTAATGTCATTTCTCTTCAGAGTCACTATATCTATTAATATAATTGGGCCACGACGCAGTTTTTAATCCAGTTTTTAATTATAATATTCAAATTGTGTGTGTGTGTGTGTGTGTGTGTGTGTGTGTGTGTGTGTGTGTGTGTGTGTGTGTGTAACTTGTCTGAATATTCAGCTATGTTTCTTTTAAAAAACAGTCCCTTTTGTCCACTTCTTCACTGTAGTGTGTTTATTGCTGAGCATTCACAGCTTAAGAATAGTCCAAGCACAAAGTATGCAGCTGTACAGGTTTTGTTTGTTTCTTTTTTAGTGGGGGAAAACACACACACACACACACACACACACACACACACACACACACACACACAAATATTTAAATGCATAAAAAGATAATATAAGATAATAGCACCAAGCTCATTTAGCTAAATTAAGTAAATAATTAAACAAATAAATGAGGGAGAAACACTCATTTTAGGAAGGAGGAGTCATTACAGGTGACGTGTCCTCTCTCTCCCTCCAACCCCTCTCTCTCTCTCTCTCTCTCTCTCTCTCTCTCTCTCTCTCTCTCTCTCTCTCTCTCTATATATATATATATATATATATATATATATATATATATATATATATATATATATATATATATATATATATATATATATATCTTTTTCAGTTATTGAATTTGAAACTGCTTAAATTCTTGACAGGTTTAATTTGCTCGATTTCCAAGAAAAAATTACAAGTTCAGGTTCAGGTTCTGCCCGATCCATACAACACCTGTTTAAAGCCTATATACACTTGCAAAAAGCAAATGTTACGGAATATATTTTAAAAACACGTTATTTTTTTTCCACGTTGATAAAACTATTTTCCCCAAACATTCTGACTGTTTTGTTTATAAGAAATTGAAGAGAGGAAACTGAAAGGCCTACCCGATAAAAACCTGTTTTTCAAGTAAGGCTGTGCCTTGATATTATTTACAATATATCCACATTCCTCTTATATAAAGTCGTTTATAATAAAGAGTTAACTCACCTTTAGTCAACAGTTCTTGTTGTGTGACATTAATATCTCCTTTTATGCCTTAAAATATTTTGTTTTGATTTTTCTAAACGCTCCCCCAAAATGTAATCGAGGCTTAGAAACTCATTTTTGGGAAAGGGGGAGTCATTAGACGTGATGTGTCGTTAAGGAATGAGTCGATTCTTTGAATCGGCTCTTTGGAGAACGTTGGGAGTTGGCTCGCAAATCTCTCTGTTGTGTATTTATAGGAAATAAACTGCGATAAAGTTTCACATTCACATATTGGGGTTTGTGAAAAAAAAAAAGATTTTTTTTTTTAGAAACTGATGCTGTTTAAAATCCAAACAATGTGTTCTTTACTAAGTTAAACTGTTGTCAACTTTTAATTCATTTTTATTTGAATAAAATAACGTTAAATGGTTACAATTCTTGAAGCTTTTCCAGTATTATCCATCACTTTCCTAGAATGTACTGCAATTTTTTTCATTCTTTAGTGAGTTGAACTAAAGATTAACTTACTACAGATTTTACTCTTTTTTAAATTATGTTGTTTTTTCCCCAAATAAAAAAAAATCGAAACAAATGAAAAAAAAAATCAACAATCTTCTAAATTATTAAGAATAAGCTATAGTTAAATACATTGTAAAATATTTTAAATCAAACTGTAGTATTTTTAAATTACAATATTACTCCTCTCACATTTGTGGGTTTATCTGTTTCTAAAATTTTTTTCATTTTTATTTTTGGGGAAAAAAAAGCTTCTAAATGTTTGTTGATTCAAAACAAGTAGTACAATATCCTCTCTACACCGTACACTTCTACTTCCTCTTTACTTTGGTAATTTAACTGAGTTTTAGTTCATTCATGCATGAATTTACTGCAATTAGTTTTCCCCTGCACTGTTAGAAAGAAGCAACATATAAAGCTTATAACTGTGTTTTTATCTTATCCTGTCATAAAATATCTCATTAAATGTGTATAGTAAAAAATTAAACATTGCAAAAAAAAAAAAGAGAAAAAAATACAGATGGCATTGGTCTCTCTGGGGAGCAGTTGTAGGTAGTACAGTTAGCTTGTGCTGCTAATCTGATAATATTGTAGCTAATCTAAGGCTTGGCATCATGTAAATCAAGAAAACAATTTTCAAACCAATTCCTGTGTTATTTAATTTTCAGTGTTAACAAAGCTAATATGAAACCTGACACATAAAGGACACCAAACACCAACTTCACTTTGTTATAATACTAGAATTCATTTTGAGTACATTTTAAAGACATAAATTATTTTAAGGCCGTAACCACCATCGACATTGAGGGGAACACGTCCACCCAATAATCAGACATGGCCAAATTGCTCTGCTAATTTTTATGCTGCTCTGCAGCGCATTGTACTCCATTATACACTACTATGTATGTTGTTTTGACGATAAAAAGTTGCCTCAGCGGTCTAGCAGCGCTCATCAATGTCAA
Source organism: Hemibagrus guttatus (assembly GCA_033459395.1). NCBI lineage: Eukaryota > Metazoa > Chordata > Actinopteri > Siluriformes > Bagridae > Hemibagrus > Hemibagrus guttatus. The sequence goes on from JAUCMX010000018.1 coordinate 21,723,384, forward strand.
AATGTTTAAGATGGCCAATCAAATTAAAGAAGGCGGGCTTTACTGTTCACAGAAGCTGCACAACGCTTCAGTTCTAACGGTGAAAGAGTGTGTAAAAGTGTGAAGTGGGATGTAAACTAAGTAGCTAAAGTTTGATCTTTTACAAACTTTTTATGTAGAAACGTTAAACATTACAACAATAATATCCAAGGACGCAAACACTGACGTGATTCCTTTAATGTAAAACATTATTGTCACTGTAAAAATCTAGCCATGGGGGTCACAGTCCAGTGACTTCTGTGCCGGTCCCAAGCCCGGATAAATAGAGAGGGTTGCGTCAGGAAGGGCATCCGGCGTAAAACATTGCCAAATTTAACCATGCAAATCGTCAGTACGAATTTCATACCGGATCGGTCGAGGCCCGGGTGAACAACGACCGCCATCGGCGCCGTTGACCTACAGGGTGCCGGTGGAAATTGGGCTACTGTTGGTCGAAGAAGTAGAGGAGGGAGGAGAGTGCGCAGACAGAGAGAGAAGAGGAAAGGTAAGAGTGTAGGACTGAGAATAGGAACTCTGAATGTTGGTACTATGACAGGGAAAGGTAGAGAGCTGGCTGATATGATGGAGAGAAGGAAGGTGGATATACTGTGTGTACAGGAGACCAGGTGGAAGGGTAGCAAGGCTCGTAGTATAGGAGCAGGATTCAAGCTGTTTTATTATGGTGTGGATAGTAAGAGAAATGGGGTAGGTGTGGTCCTGAAGGAGGAGTTTGTGAGGAATGTCCTGGAGGTGAAGAGAGTGTCAGACAGGGTGATGAGTCTGAAGTTAGAGATTGAAGGGGTGATGTTGAATGTTGTTAGTGGTTATGCCCCACAGGTAGGTTGTGAGTTGGAGGAGAAAGAGAGATTCTGGAGTGAATTAGATGAGGTGATGGAGAGTATTCCCACGGGTGAGAGAGTGGTGATAGGAGCGGATTTTAATGGACATGTTGGTGAGGGGAACACAGGTGATGAGGAGGTGATGGGCAAGTTTGGAGTTAAGGAAAGGAACCTTGAAGGACAGATGGTAGTGGACTTTGCTAAGAGGATGGACATGGGTGTGGTTAACACTTATTTTCAGAAGAGGGAGGAGCATAGAGTGACTTACAAGAGTGGAGGTAGGAGCACACAGGTAGACTACATCCTATGTAGAAGAGGCAATCTGAAAGAGATTAGTGACTGTAAAGTGGTAGTGGGAGAGAGTGTAGCCAGACAGCATAGGATGGTGGTGTGTAGGATGACTCTGATGGTCTGTAAGAAGAAGAGGTCAGAGATAGAGAAGAAAACCAAGTGGTGGAAGCTGAAAAAGGAGGAATGTTGTGAGGAATTTAGACAGAAGTTGAGGCAGGCTCTGGGTGGTCAGGTAGTGCTGCCAGATGACTGGGAAACTACAGCAGAAGTGATCAGGGAGACAGGGAGAAAGGTGCTGGGTGTGTCATCTGGAAGGAGGAAAGAAGATAAGGAGACTTGGTGGTGGAATGAGGAAGTTCAGGATAGTATCCAGAGGAAGAGGTTAGCCAAGAAGAAGTGGGACATGGACAGGACTGAAGAGAATAGACAGGAATACAAGGAGTTACAGCGCAGAGTGAAGAGGGAGGTGTCTAAGGCCAAGCAGAAGGCATATGACGAGTTGTACATTAGGTTAGACACTAGAGAAGGAGAAAAGGGTACTTGTACAGGTTAGCTAGGCAGAGGGATCGAGATGGGAAGGATGTGCAGCAAGTTAGAGTTATTAAGGATAGAGATGGAAGGGTGCTCACAAGTGAGGAGAGTGTACAGAGGAGATGGAAGGAATACTTTGAGGAGCTGATGAATGAGGAAAATGAGAGGGAAAAAAGAGTAGAAGGGGTGAACTCTGTGGAACAGAAAGTAGATAAGATTAGAAAGGATGAAGTCAGGAAAGCTTTGAAGAGGATGAAAAGTGGGAAGGCAGTTGATCCTGATGACATCCCGGTGGAGGTCTGGAAGTGTTTGGGAGAGGCAGCAGTGGAATTTTTAGCTAGTTTGTTCAACAGGGTTTTAGAGAGTGAGAGGATGCCTGAGGAATGGAGAAGAAGTGTGTTAGTGCCGATCTTTAAGAATAAGGGTGACGTGCAGAGTTGCAGTAACTATAGGGGGATAAAGTTGATGAGCCATACAATGAAGGTATGGGAAAGAGTAGTGGAAGCTAGGTTAAGGAAGGTTGTGGAAATTTGTGAGCAGCAGTATGGCTTCATGCCCAGAAAGAGCACAACAGATGCAATTTTTGCTCTGAGAATTTTGATGGAGAAGTATAGGGATGGTCAGAGGGAGTTGCACTGTGTGTTTGTAGACTTGGAGAAAGCGTATGACAGGGTGCCAAGAGAAGAGCTGTGGTACTGTATGAGGAAGTCAGGAGTAGCAGAGAAGTATGTCAGAGTGGTGCAGGACATGTATGAGAGGAGCAGGACAGTGGTGAGGTGTGCTGTAGGTCAGACAGAGGAGTTCAATGTGGAGGTGGGACTGCATCAGGGATCGGCTCTGAGCCCCTTCCTGTTTGCTATAGTGATGGACCAGTTGTCAGAGGAGGTCAGACAGGAGTCTCCTTGGACAATGATGTTTGCAGATGACATTGTGATCTGTAGTGAGAGCAGGGAGCAGGTGGAGGAAAACCTGGAGAGGTGGAGGTTTGCGCTGGAGAGAAGAGGGATGAAAGTCAGTCGTAGTAAGACTGAGTACATGTGTGTGAATGAAAGGGAGGGAAGTGGAACAGTAAGGTTACAGGGTGAAGAGGTGAAGAAGGTACAGGAGTTTAAGTACTTGGGGTCAACAGTCCAGAGTAATGGAGAGTGTGGGAAAGAGGTAAAGAAGCGAGTGCAGGCAGGTTGGAATGGGTGGAGAAAGGTGTCGGGAGTTCTGTGTGATCAGAAAATATCAGCGAGAATCAAGGGGAAGGTGTACAGGACAGTGGTGAGACCGGCCATGCTGTATGGTTTAGAGACAGTGTCACTGAGGAAGAGACAGGAGTCAGAGCTAGAGGTAGCAGAGCTGAAGATGTTGAGGTTCTCTTTGGGAGTGACAAGATTGGACAGGATTAGGAACGAGTACATCAGAGGGACAGCTCATGTTGGACGTTTAGGGGACAAAGTTAGGGAGGCCAGATTAAGATGGTTTGGACATGTTCAGAGGAGGGAGAGTGAGTATATTGGTAGGAGAATGTTGGACATGAAGCTGCCAGGCAGGAGGCAAAGAGGAAGGCCAAAGAGGAGGTATATGGATGTAATTAATGAGGATATGAAGCTAGTGGGTGCAAGGGTTGAGGATGCAGAAGATAGGGATAGGTGGAGAGAGATGATTCGCTGTGGCGACCCCTGAAGGGAGAAGCCGAAAGAAGAAGAAGAAGATTATTGTCACTGTAAAAAGACAATAAACATTAACGGAGCCGTTTTTAACATATTACACTTTACAGGCAGTTATGGAATCTCTTTGCCAAGGGCATAAAAGATCCATGAAATCCAGAGTCTGTGGTGACTGGGTGTCTGTCTGAATGAGCAGATGAACACACAGAATCAAATAATATGCGGTATAGGTCAGATTTCATAAAAATAGAAAATATAATAAAGATTAGGATTATTAAGTTTCTAATTAAAACGTAATCACATTGCTTATACTAAACTTAACTTTATCACATATCTGTCCCAACTCAGACAGCAAAAAAGCCTAGCTGGAACAGAGCCACTCAAAAAGAGAGTTGCGATAATGATCAAATCCCTTGATATCACTTCACAGTGTTCTGCTCTATGGAAAGCTGGCCAATAAACAACACAAACATGTTTCAGTGGATCTAATTGGAAATGTCTGTTTTATAATGAATCAGAATCTGCTCCTGGTTGAATTATAATGACAGATCCAGTGATTTTGAAGAACAATTCATCCAAATGTCCATAGTAAAATAGATGAATCTGTCCTGGTCTGTACTGTACAGATTATGAAGTGATCAACTAACAATTTGAACATTCCTTTTATTAAATTAACTCCTTTTTATTTGGCTTAATACATGTTAGTAACGTTAAACATTATATGATTAAAAATGAGTGAATAGTAAAACCTCTACTGTATCCTAAATTG
>JAUCMX010000018.1:21727986-21789960 GCA_033459395.1 Hemibagrus guttatus
ACTCATTCAGTTCATGCAGAGAGAGAGAGAGATAGAGAGACAGAGAGAGAGAGAGAGGGAGGGGGAGAGAGGGGGGAGAGAGAGGGAGGGAGAGGGAGGGAGGGAGGGGGGGGAGGGAGGGAGGGAGGGAGAGGGAGGGAGGGGGGGGAGGGAGAGAGAGGGAGGGAGGGGGGGAGAGAGAAGGAGAGAGACAGAGATTTGATTTTTAACTCAGTTTTAATAAATACCAATAATTTACAAAAAAAACATCATTTTTTTTTGTGTACATTTACATAATTAGTGTATAGGAGTGCTAAAAACCAGTTCATCTTCATCAATAAAACAGATGACATTTGTATAACACCACTTCAGCATAAAAGCACTCAAATCATTCATTTCTTTAAAAAAATTAAAATGTATTTTGACTTGTGCTTTCACTAGAGCTCTGAAAACAGAAATGAGACTGATTGATCCTTTTTTCTCTACTTTATTTTTCCGGGTTATGTAGGTAGCTATTTTTGCTTCTCCTACAATGAAGTTGATCAGTTCCCATTTTTGTTTTTCAGCTTTTTTATAACCTGCTCCAAAGATAAAAGAAACCTGGGACCATTTTTCACCAAAAGAGTTAAAAAGTGTTTTCAGCAGCTCAAAGAGGGTTAAGTCTTTTACATTTCAGATAACAATAAAAAAACAGTTTCAATTTCAGCACAAAAGGGGACATGTCTTTAAAACATCTGAATTTAACTTTGAAATTAAAACATTAACCCCCACAGCTCCATGAAAAAATTCTCCACTGTAGATCACCCGCTTTTTTCCTAAGTGGTAATTTATACAGCACTCTCCATGCAGGCTTAATGTCATCTTTTTTTTCCCCACACTGTATCTGTCCTCCCATCCAGCTTTTTTTTCATTTACAGCTTGTACACATCTGTATATTTCTTTTCCTTTTGCTTTATAAATTGGTAAAACATGGGCCTTTGTCTATATCAAGATAACAACCATTAAAACCGTTTAATTTGGATAAAAAATTCCAGTTCAGGAAAGGGGGGCACCTTTGTCTGGTGTTTGTTCCCTCATGATATTCCCCTTTTTGAGGGTCAGTTCCTCTTTTGACAACATGCTGGGGCCATTTTTTGATAATGTCTTCCGTGTGCCATAGTGACTGTAGGCCGAGTTCCTGGGCCACCGCCACCGTCCTAATCCAGTCCTGCAGTGTCCACTAGTCTCCCCAGAGTTGTGAATGTTTTCAGCTGTAGAGTTTGTCAATTGGAGTTAGTCCAATTGTCCTCCTCCCCCTAATGGCTCTTCCAGGAGCCCAAAAAAGCAAGACAGCAGGGCCTTGGGATCCACACTCAAACAGATCCCATGTTTTAAAAACACTTTTATAAAAATTAGACATGTTAAAAACATTAAGAACTGTTGGATCCATTAAAAAAAAGTACGATCACAACCAAAACCATTGATTTTTTTTAAAATAAAACTCATAAAATTGCTCCATACCAGGGAATCAGATCCGATCAGGTATTTTTGAATAGTTTGAAAAAGAAAAGTTGCGATTCTGCTTCTGATATCTATCAAGACCTGTCCTCCTTCTTCTTTAGGAAGGAAGAGGACACTCTGAGGAACCCAGTGCAGTTTGTCCCACACAAAATTAACTAAAAATGACTGACTTTTTTCAACAAGGCCCGTAGTTGAGGCTACTAAGTTGTTTGCCACGAGTACCCTCCCTCTAAGTGACATGCTTGGTTTGAGCCATTCCCATTTTTTAAGTCTGCCTTCTATCTTCTCTAAAACCCCTCCCAATTTTTCTTTTCATCATTTAAGTGAATTCCTAAATATTTAAAATCTCCTTTTGTCCATTTTAGTTCACCTGGTATTTTTGGTAGACCCTGAGACCATTTTTCCCCACTGCAATGGCTTCACTCTTTTTCCAGTTAATTCTAGAGGAAGATACCAGGCTAAAAACAGAGATCTTCTCTAAAGAAATCTTTTCTAAAATCATGACTTCACTTTGATTTTATACTAAAATCATAATATCATCTGCGTAAGTAGAAAAAAACATTAAATCTTGGTAAAATAAACCCATTTAAAGAAGTTCGTAATCTGTGTAAAAATGGTTCGATTGATAAAGTGTACAGCATACCTGATAATGAGCAGCCTTATCTGATTCCCCGTTTTACTTTTAAAAGGGGCGCTTAACCCTCTGTTGATCTTCAGTACACTTTCAGTGTCTTGGTACATCACTTTCAAATATTGCTATAAGACTGGGGCTGAGGCCAAACGCCTCCAGAGTTTTCCAGAGGTATTTGTGCTCAACCCTGTCAAAAGCTTTTTTTTTGGTCTAGTGAAATCAGACCAAGATCAACTGCCAATGAACTGGAGACCTCCAGAATGTCCCGAATCAAGGAAACATCATCAATGATGGACCTATTGGGGACGTCTGTTCAACTTGGATTATTGACTCCATGATGTCTCTGAGCCGATTGGCCAGCGCTTTTGACGTTATCTTATAGTCTGTACAGAGGAGTGACACTGGAAAGCCAGTTTTTAATGTCCTGCAAATCCCCTTTCTTGGGGAGAAGGGTGACTACCGCTCTCCGGCTGCTCAGGGATAGACACATTTCTCTGCAGCTTTTGTTAGGGACCTCCAGCAGATCTTCTCTGAGCTCCCACCAAAAGAACTTGTAGAACTCCACTGGTAGGGGCCGTCAATTCCAGGCGCTTTTCCTTCAGCCATCGAGTTCAAGGCGTCCTGCAGCTCCTCCAGGACCAGCGATCCTTCCAGTGCAGTGTTGTCCTCTGGAGAAACCTTTGGAAGTACTCGACAGAAAGTGTCCAGCAGCTCCTTGTTGTTGCGGTAGTCAGTCTTGTACAGGTCTTTGTAAAGGTTTGTGGCATACCGTCTGATGTCATTATTGTTTGGTATGTGTTGCCCGTCCTCTGTGTGTAGTGTGCATGAATCTGCTCTGTCCATTCTTTTTTTCCAGTCCAAAGAAAAACTGTGATGGAGCTTCCATTTCATTGGCTCCTTTGAATCGTGATCTTACCAGAGCACCCTGTGTCTTTGCGCCCAATAGATCCATCATTAATGCTTTATTTGTACAGCTCTGTACATGCTCTCCAGTACAGCAGAGAGACTCTTCACTACATTTGAAAAACAAATATTCTACTTTTTACTCCACTACATTTCTGTCAAGGTCATTGAGTAGAAAGTAGTTTCGTTAATCATAGGATGATTTTTTTTCACTCATGTAGCGTCACGTGTCGTGAAGTTCAGTGGTTTTCCGTGATTTTTTAAAAATTTGATCAACTGGTGGCAAAATGGATGAAGACAGATCATCGGCGCAGTGCACGCATCCATGACCATACTTAGACAGTATGTTCCAGTTTTTAGAAAAAGGTAAATATTCTTTTCGTTTTAAATGTTTGCTTTGTTTACCGAAAATAAACCACATCGCAGCCTACAGAAACTCTCCATCTAACCTGAGGAAGCATATTAAGGTATGTATACTTTTAATATACATATTTTAATATAGCATATAGCATATTGAGGTATGCATACTTCTGGTAAAAGCTAGAAATGGATATTGCCTGTGACATGAAGTATGTATGTTTAGGCAAATGTTTTTTTTTTTTTTTTAAGTATTTGTTTGCCTAGTTGCCAAAACTTTGCATATACACCACCAACGCACCAGTAATGATGTTAGTTAACACGCAAAAACGTATGCTGCAAGGAGCCTTGAAAATGGTGTAAATGCATATTAAAACGAAATGTGTAAATGAAATGTGGAAATATATATATATATAATGAGGACATAGTGGAGGATGAGTGCCCATGGCCACACATGGAGGAGCTGTTCACCTGTAGAGGGAGGAAAGGTGACAGCGTGCTGATGCAGTGTAAACACTGTTTAACATCTGCTGTGATTTCGGCTTACAAGACTTCAGCCTCTGATCTAAAAAAAAACACATTATGGTAAGAAGACTTACAACTCTATTTGTGTTACGTGCAATGGCACGTATTTTGGTGTGTTCGGACGGCTTTGTTTTTACAGCATGACTGACTGGGAAAACATGATGCAGTTGGCCGCTTGCCCAGTTCCTGTCATTGACGGGAGGAGCCAAGTCGCGCGGACGCCCCGGAAGAGCAGCCGGAAGAAGTGGAGACAATAAAAGAGAGAGACTGGCGCCATGTCAAAAAAGGCGCCTTTTACAATGCCGTGTACAATCGCTTGTCTTTTTTTTGTATTCTAGCTGATTGCATATTGAAGTTTGTGTATGGATGTGTACTTGTGTCATCTTGTGCTGACAGGGCTCGGACAGGTAAGAAAGAGCGCGGTCATACACTGTGCAACACGTAGGAATGTTAACTGTATAGACATCTTAGGAAAGGGGCGGTGCCACCCCCTGTATTTAAGTTTGTGAGGGAAGCACAGCATAGGTAGATTTTTGGTTTCACTTTTGTTTGTAGATATGCTTGTATATTACAACGCGGAGTTAGGGCAGTGGCTTTTTGTTTTACTTGGTTTCTTTTCATTAGCACCGCCATTGTCCAACCCCGTTTTTGGTCTGTTCTCTGAAACTTGTCATTCATTCATTCATTCATTCATTCATTGTCTACCGCTTATCCGATCTACTCTCGGGTCACGGGAAGCCTGTGCCTATCTCAGGCGTCATTGGGCATCAAGGCAGGATACACCCTGGACGGAATGCCAACCCATCACAGGGCGCGCGCGCAAACACACACACACACACACACACACACACACACACACACACACACACACACACACAATTTAGAGATGCCAATCAACCTACAATGCATGTCTTTGGACCGGGGGAGGAAACCGGAGTACCCGGAGGAAACCCCCGAGGCACAGGGAGAACATGCAAACTCCATACACACATGGCGGAGGCGGGAATCAAACCCCCAACCCTGGAGGTGTGAGGCAAACGTGCTAACCACCAAGCCACCGTGGCCCCCTCTGAAACTTGTAAATATTGTAAATGTGTGTGTGTTTTTTCTATTGTACAGCACAGTAAACTGAGATAAGAGTTCTGTCGAGAAACATCTTTCCTTTCTTCTTTGCTCTGTGTCGGTTTATAGTGCTTATCACTGTTTATACCCGGTTGGTCTCTTTCACCCACTATCAGCCTGGTAATCCACCCGTTGCTGGCCTTGAGTCCCCCCAGGCCATCTTGGGGTCGTAACAAGGGGGGCTCGTCCGGGATACTAAGCTTTAAAACTTTCCCGTATTTTTGGTGGTTATCGTGCTTGGTGTGTGGTTAGGCTAAGTGGGTAACGTGTGCTTGTAGTTACTAGTGGTTTAAAAATGTCTATGTTTGATCTACAGGCCTTCTTGTGTGCTCCCACTCTTGAGTGTTTGGATAATTGTAAGAAGGACAATTTGTTAGAAATTGCAGCCCATTTCGAAATTCTTGTCTCAAGGCAACTGGTAAAGAAAGAAATTAAAAGGCTTGTAATGGAAAAACTTGTGGAGTTGCATCTTCAGTTGATCCTGAAAAAGTTGTTGAATTAAGCACTCCTGTTGGGCCTGTTGAACGGGAGTCTGTACTGCAACTCACTAAGACTAAGACAACTTTACCTAGGTTCAATCCATTGTCTCCACAGACCTCTCGGTGCCAAGAGGATGCCCATATAAGGGTGTGCCTAAGGCGTTTGGAACTAGAAAAGGAGGAGCGAACGGAGCAAAGGAGGGCTGAGCATGAACTGAAGCTTGCGATCCGTCGTATGGAGCTAGATATGGAGAGGGAAATTCAGTTACAGGAATTAGGGTGAAGGAGTTCACTCCCATGCCTTCTACCCAGCTGGGTCTGCCTCCTCTCCCTGTTCCTGTTCCTAAGTCTGCGTCTCCAGCTCCCCCTCCAGTTATACCCACTCCAGAAGAGGTTGTGGATTCGAGCTCTTCATTTGCCATTACAAAACACATTGCCTTAGTGCCACCTTTGTGTGTCTAGTGGCCTAGTGGCCAAAAGAGTTGTGGACGTTATTACTCCAGTGTGAACTGGTTGGAAAGGCTCAGGAGGTATGTTCTTCATTGTCTGTACCCGATAGCATGGATTACGACACAGTAAAAGCTGCAATTCTTCGTGCATATGAGCTTGTACCTGAAGCTTATTGTCAGAGGTTTCGGAACCTCTGAAAAACACAGACACATACGTATATGGAGTGTGCTAGGGAGAAAGCTCTCCTTTTCGATAAGTGGACTGCAGCTAGTAAGGTTGACAGTCAGGAGGGAATGAGAGAATTAATGCTTCTAGAGGATTTTAAAAATTGTCTGCCTGAACGAGTTTCTGTTTATTTGAATGAGTGCAAGAGTACCACTCTTTCCCAAGCTGCTGTGTTTGCTGATGAATTTATACTAACACACAAAACGTTGTTCTTATCTAAACCTAAGCAACCAATTCTAGGTGAATATAAGTCCAAACCAGAACAACCTGGATCAGTGAATCTCCCTGGTCATACCAGGGCAAGATCATTAACTGTTGAATGTTTTTATTGTCACAAGCCTGGTCATGTAGCTGCTGATTGTTTTGCCTTGAAACGAAAGCAGGAGAGACAGAAAAAGACCTCAGGCCTTGATGGCAAACAACCAAAAGGTGTGGGGTTTGTGAAAACCATTTCTGAACAGTCTGCGGTAATTGCAGATAAATGCTACAAACCATTTCTTTCTCGTGGTAGTGTACCTATTTCGGAAGGTGAGGAACAGGAGATTGTAATTTTACATGACACTGGAGCAGCTCAGTCCTTTATTCGTGAAGGGTTACTTCCTCTATCAGAACAAACATTTAGTGGATCTTATGCTCTTTGCCAGGGCTTAGAGATGGGGTATGTTCATGTTCCTTTGCATTATGTATCTCTGAAGTCTGGTGTTGTGACTGGTTCTGTTAAGATTGGAGTTCGGCCGGTTTTACCAGTTACTGGCGTAGACACACACACACACACACACACACACACACACACATACACACACACAATTTAGAGATGCCAATCAACCTACAATGCATGTCTTTGGACCGGGGGAGGAAACCGGAGTACCCGGAGGAAACCCAGAGGAAACCCATCTACTGGCGTAGATTTTATTCTAGGTAATGACCTAGCTGCTGAGAAAATCGTTCCAGTAGTAGAAGTATCCGAAGTCTGTGCTGATTGCCAAGCTGATGACCTGGCAGAGAGGCTTCCAGAGGTTTTCTCTTCATGTGTTGTAACATGGTCCCAGGCAAAATATTCTGGTGATGTTTTGGATCTTTCTGATTCATTTTTAACACAAGAAGCCTCTGGGGAATTAGTTGAACCACATATTAAAACCCAGCTGCTTACAGACCCTTTGTCTCGTAACAGTGTTACTAGAAATGAATTAATTTCTGCACAACATTGTGACGAAAGTTTATGCTCCTTCTTTCCTGCTATATGTGACATGATCGAGGTGGATAAGAAGCAAGTGGCATTCTTTCTAGATGACGGTTTGTTGATGCGAAAGTGGACTTCTAGAGTGAATGAGATTAAGGAAGCTGTTTTTCAAATTGTGATTCCTTTAAGGTATCGATACTTGGTTCTGAGTGTAGCCCACGATCATCCCTGGTCTGGACACTTGGGGATCACCAAAACATATCAACGAGTGTTGAAACATTTTTTCTGGCCACGGCTACGCCAAGACGTAGTTGAATATTGTGCTTCGTGTGAGACATGTCAAAAGGTGGGAAAGCCGAACCAGGTGATACCTCCTGCTCCCTTGCACCCTATTCCTGTGATGGGAGAACCTTTTAAAAAGGTGTTGGAAGACTGTGTAGGTACTTTGCCCAAAACAAAAACAGGAAATCAATTTTTGCTCACTATTATGTGTACTGCTACAAGATTTCCAGAAGCAGTTCCTCTACGTCGAATTATGGCACAGACTGTTGTAAAAGCACTTACAAAATTCTTTACTACATTTGGCCTTCCACAGGTAGTGCAAACAGACAGGGGGTCTAATTTTACTTCTACGTTGTTCTCACAGGTCATTCGAATGCTAGGGGTACAACATCAAATGTCAAGTCCATACCACCCAGAGTCACAAGGCGCATTAGAACGATTTCACCAGTCCCTTAAGTCTATGCTAAAGAAGTTTTGCTTGGACAGTGGAAAAGACTGGGACGAGGGAGTACCGTTGGTTTTGTTTGCTGCTCGAGAAGCAGTTCAGGAGTCTTTGGGGTTCAATCCAGCTGAGCTAGTTTTTGGACATTCTGTGAGAGGCCCATTAAAGTTATTAAAAGAGACTTTCATGTCTAATAAGACAGAGCCACATAAGAATGTCTTGGATTATACCAGTGCTTTTCGTGAGAGGTGGCACAGAGCATGTGAGGTAGGAAAGAAGATGCTCTTTAAGTCCCAAGCTAAGATGAAGAGGTGTTATGACCAAAGATCAGTGTCTCGTGAATTTAAAGTTGCTGACAAAGTGTTTGTTCTTTTACCTGTTCTTCGGTCTGCCCTTTCGTCAAAGTTTGTAGGCCCATATGTAATCAAGGAGAAGTTGAGTCAAACTAATTGTCATTGACACGCCAGATCGGAAACGGAAGAGTCGTGTGTACTTGTGTCATATAATTACAGTGGGGCAAAAAAGTATTTAGTCAGCCACCAATTGTGCAAGTTCTCCCACTTAAAAAGATGAGAGAGGCCTGTAATTTTCATCATAGGTACACTTCAACTATGAGAGACGGAATGAGAGAAAAAAAAAACAGAAAATCACATTGTCTGATTTTTAAAGAATTTATTTGCAAATTATAGTGGAAATAAGTATTTGGTCACCTACAAAAAAGCAAGATTTCTGGCTCTCACAGACCTGTAACTTCTTCTTTAAGAGGCTCCTCTGTCCTCCACTCGTTACCTGTATTAATGGCACCTGTTTGTACTCGTTATCAGTATAAAAGACACCTGTCCACAACCTCAAACAGTCAGACTCCAAACTCCACTATGGCCAAGACCAAAGAGCTGTCAAAGGACACCAGAAACAAAATTTTAGACCTGCACCAGACTGGGAAGACTGAATCTGCAATAGGTAAGCAGCTTGGTGTGAAGAAATCAACTGTGGGAGCAATTATTAGAAAATGGAAGACATACAAGACCACTGATAATCTCCCTCGATCTGGGGCTCCACGCAAGATCTCACCCCGTGGGGTCAAAATGATCACAAGAACGGTGAGCAAAAATCCCAGAACCACATGGGGGGACCTAGTGAATGACCTGCAGTGAGCTGGGACCAAAGTAACAAAGGCTACCATCAGTAACACACTACGCCGCCAGGGACTCAAATCCTGAAGTGCCAGACGTGTCCCCCTGCTTAAGCCAGTACATGTCCGGGCCCGTCTGAAGTTTGCTAGAGAGCATTTGGATGATCCAGAAGAGGATTGGGAGAATGTCATATGGTCAGATGAAACCAAAATAGAACTTTTTGGTAAAAACTCAACTTGTCGTGTTTGGAGGAGAAAGAATGCTGAGTTGCATCCAAAGAACACCATACCTACTGTGAAGCATGGGGGTGGAAACATCATGCTTTGGGGCTGTTTTTCTGCAAAGGGACCAGGACGACTGATCCGTGTAAAGGAAAGAATGAATGGGGCCATGTATCAAGAGATTTTGAGTAAAAACCTCCTTCCATCAGCAAGGGCATTGAAGATGAAACATGGCTGGGTCTTTCAGCATGACAATGATCCCAAACACACCGCACGGGCAACGAAGGAGTGGCTTCGTAAGAAGCATTTCAAGGTCCTGGAGTGACCTAGCCAGTCTCCAGATCTCAACCCCATAGAAAATCTTTGGAGGGAGTTGAAAATCCGTGTTGCCCAGCGACAGCCCCAAAACATCACTGCTCTAGAGGAGATCTGCACGGAGGAATGGGCCAAACTACCAGCAACAGTGTGTAAAAACCTTGTGGCGACTTACAGAAAACATTTGACCTCTGTCATTGCCAACAAAGGGTAAATAACAAAGTATTGAGATGAACTTTTGTTATTGACCAAATACTTCTTTTCCACCATAACTTGCAAATAAATTCCTTAAAAATCAGACAATGTGATTTTCTGGATTTTTTTTTTCTCATTCTGTTTTTCATAGTTGAAGTGTACCTATGATGAAAATTACAGGCCTCTCTCATCTTTTTAAGTGGGAGAACTTGCACAATTGGTGGCTGACTAAATACTTTTTTGCCCCACTGTATGTTGAAGCCATTTCTAGATCGGGAGTTGCCTGTGGATGGTCTTCCAGTTTCTGAGCTTGTGCAAAGTGGACAGAAAGCTGCTGTTGCAGTAGTGATAATTCTATTGCTGAATCTCTGGAGTCTGACGAGCACTTGGTTAAGCAATCCTCAACCCAGTTAGGTGCTTGACTGATCAATTCTCACATTTTAAAAATTCTTGAGTCTGATAGTCTTTCGTTGGTTGATCATTTACCTGATTTTCAGCGCAAAGATATTGTGGCTTTAATTAAGGAGTTTCCCTCCCTGTTTAGTGATGTACCCACACAGACGTCTGTCTTACAACACGATATTAACGTTATAAAGGATACGCCATTAAAATAACATCCCTATCATCTTAATTTCGCTAAACGGGAAATCATGCATAAAGAAGTGGAGTATCTTTTGGAACATGGTTTGGCCATTCAGAGTTGTAGTCCTTGGAGCTCACCGTGTGTGTTGGTGCCAAAGCCTGATGGTACTTTCAGACTTTGTACAGACTATAGAAAATTAAATACCATAACTGTTACTGATTCTTTTCCCCACCCCCGAATCGATGATTGTATTGATACAGTAGAAAAAGCATGTTTTGTCATGAAATTGGATCTCCTTAAAGGATATTGGCAGGTTCCACTGACTCAAAGAGCTTCAGAGCTGTTTGCTTTCGTGACCCCAGATGCTTTTTTACAGTACACAGTGATGCCGTTTGGGTTGAAAAATGCACTTGCTACTTTTCAGGGAAATGTTAATACGGTTCTTGCTGGTGTACCTAACTGCATAGCCTACCTGGATGATTTGGTCATACATTCTTGTGATTGGCATAGTCATGTGGAGTCCCTTCGAACTGTGTTTACTAAGTTGAAAGAGGCTAATTTGATGCTAAACTTGGCAAAATGTGAATTTGCACAAGCTACAGTGATTTATCTTGGGATGAGGATTGGTCATGGAACCGTTTGCCCGCTGGAAGCTAAAATTAAGGCCATTCTTGACTTTCCTGTGCCCACAACCCAACGGGAATTACATAGATTTTTAGGAATGGTTGGTTATTACCACGGATTTTGCAAAAACTTTTCTTCTGTTGCAGAGCCTCTGACTTCATTGCTGAGCCCGACTACTACCTTCATGTGGTCTCATGACTGCCAACATGTTTTTAATAATGTTAAAGCTTTGTTGTGTTCTGCTCCTGTTCTAGTTGCCCCTGATTTTACTAAACCTTTTAAGCTTGAAATTGAAGCAAGTGGTGTGGGGATCGGAGCAGTATTGTTGCAGGAAGATGAAAACAAAGTAAATCATCCAGTCTGCTACTTCTCACGCAAGCTAAATAAACATCAGGTAAGATATTCTACAATTTAGAAAGAAGCGTTGGCGTTACTTATAGCTCTACAGCACTTCGAGATGTATGTTGGCTCAAGCCTGTAGCCTGTAGTTGTGTACACGGATCATAATCCTCTGGTATTTTTTATCAAGAATGTATAACCACAATCAAAGGTTAATGAGGTGGTTTCTAGTCATTCAAGAGTATAATTTGGAGATGAGACATAAAAAAGGTGTTGAAAACAAAATAGCCGATGCTCTTTCTAGTGTATAAAATATCCAAGAAGGATAGTTTTGTGGAGGGGCGTGTTACGCGCCACGGCACGTATTTTGGTGTGTTCGGACGGCTTTGTTTTTACAGCATGACTGACTGGGGAAAACGTGATGCAGTTGGTCACTTGCCCAGTTCCTGCTATTGACGGGAGGAGCCAAGTCGCGCGGACGCCGCCCCGGAAGAGCAGCCGGAAGAAGTGGAGACAATAAAAGAGAGAGACTGGCGCCATGTCAAAAAAGGTGCGTTTTCCAATGCCGTGTACAATCGCTCGTCTTTTTTTTGTATTCTAGCTGATCACATATTGAAGTTTGTGTATGGATGTGTACTTGTGTCATCTTGTGTTGATGGGGCTCGGACAGGTAAGAAAGAGCGCGCTCATACCCTGTGCAACACGTAGGAATGGTCACTGTATAGACACCTTAGGAAAGGGACAGTGCCACCCCCTATATTTACGTTTGTGAGGGAAGCGCAGCGTAGGTAAATTTTTGGTTTCACTTTTGTTTGTAGATATGCTTGTATATTACAACGCGGAGTTAGGGCAATGGCTTTTTGTTTTACTTGGTTTCATTTCATTAGCACCGCCATTGTCCAACCCCGTTTTTGGTCTGTTCTCTGAAACTTGTAAATATTGTAAATACGTGTGTGTTTTTTCTATTGCACATCACAGTAAACTGAGATAAGAGTTGTGTCGAGAAACATCTTTCCTTTCTTCTTCGCTCTGTGTCGGTTTATAGTGCTTATCACTGTTTATACCCGGTTGGTCTCTTTCACCCACTATCAGCCTGGTAATCCACCCGTTGCTGGCCCTGAGTCTTCCCTAGGCCATCTTGGGGTCGTAACAATTCATGTGATGTTTTATTTATTTATCAATATATGTGTAGTGAAGCCTCACTACAGATATAATAACACTGGTTGAGGTAATAACACATGGCCGAATATGAATGGGATTCCGGTTAGAGAATCAGAAACTGGACGAGGGCACTCTTAACAAAGACGGGTTTATTTAGCCTTTTTGCAGATCACATGCATAATAGGTGGGCTGGTTTATGGAAGTCTGATAACATGATGATCTGTGTTTCTGAAAGAATGAAAGGAGTATAACAATATAAGAGTAAATAACAAATATATCAAGAGTATAAAGTGCCATACAAACAGTATAACATCCACGGATGTGTCCACAAAATATAAATTATCACTAAAGTAAATAGCAAGATTGTAATAAACAGTTAGCATTAACAAGCTAATGCTACTCACGCACTGATGCTAATGCTAACACTAGCTAGTGGTTCATATTGTGAAGAGAATGAATCAACTGGTAAATCAAACATATGTATAAGAACATATACACTCATGTGCAACACAGGAATGCATAACACAGAATACTGCTTACACACAATGAAAACACCTGTAGCATGGTCCTGTTGTGTGTTAATTTAAACACTAAATTAGGTCGTGCAGGAAACAAGTCTACTACAGAAAACAGGTCCTACCACAGACTTTCTAAGAATATGTTTAGAGGTGTTGTTCTGTGATTCATATATAAACCACGCCTGACTGTTTGGTTCCCACGGATAGTGCAATTAGATTAATAGTAAAGTTTCTCCATCATTTGCAAGTGATTTTTAACCCTATGATGTTGGCAAACACCTCGGTGGGTTTTGCTGCAGTTTTTCAAATGAAGTAGACAAGAACTCATTATACTTCGTCATTTTTGATCATACAGATAAGAGAAAGACATCATTTGAAACTGTAAAGGGTCTATTTTTATTTGTGTATATTTCTATAGTCTTTGTCTATACTCACAATAACAACAAAACATTGTGCTTTTGTAAAATAATAGTGGTGTGCTATTGTTATGATAATCATCACGCAAATCACAAGAACATGTATCCATCATCATGGTAATACAGACTGCATTAATTAATTCCTAATTACTATTGCTAGTTTGTTCTTATTTCATTGCTTACTGTCTACTTGTGACTTATATATATTAGTAAGGCATAATGTTTTTGCCTTATTATAAGTGTTATGTAATGAATGGAAAGTAAAGTATGTATAGGCTGATTAACCCATAATTTCATTTGTATAATTTCTCTGTGATTTTTTCCAGAGGAAACATCCATGATTGTTTGTACCATGATAACGTAACAGCAGCATGTCATCACTGGAAGCCCACGGCCACACCAAACAAACTCTCAGTAAGAAAGCAAGCAAGCCAAGTTACCAGATATGATCTTAGCATCTACAAGCAAACGTGTCCCTCAAGCAACTGTCAACAATTTCCTATGTGAAAGTCTAGAGCCATTTGCAGTGGTAGAACAGCCAGCTTTCAAAGAGCTGATTATGACTTTGCGACCGCAAGCTAAATCATCTCCAGGTCCACTGGCTGTAGCAGAATCTGTGATGCTGCTGATGACCTAAAGATAACTAGAATTGCAGAATTGGCTAAAGTAAAATTTGTAGCAACCACAATAGATTGTAGGTTGACTCATCAGAAAAGTTACCTAGGTGGACCTTGCCATTGGATAGAGGAAGAGTCTTTGGAAAGTATATCTGCAGCACTGACATGAAAAAGATTGAGAGGGTCTCATACATTTGACATGATTGCTGTTGCTCTTGATGATGTCCATTGCCAGTACAAGATTAGAGACAAAGCTGTAAGAACCACAACTGATAGTGGATCCAACTTTGTCAAAGCTTTCCATGTGTTTGGGGCACATAATAATGCAGAGGTAGAAGAGAATAAAGTAGACATGGATGCTCTTGATGAAAGTGACCATATTGAACATTGATGAAGACACTGGTATGGAATATAAACTACCCAGTCATCAACGATGTGCATGTCACCTGCTAAATCTTATGGCAACAACAGATGCTGCCCTTGCAGAAGGCATGAATGACACCTACAAAAGGCTTTTCCATACAAGCTTTGCAAAATGCCAGGGCATTTGGAACAAAACTGGCCAATCACATTTGGCTAGTGAAGTGGTAGAGGACGATTGTGAGCTACAAATCATTCACCCTGTTGCAACATGGTGGAATTCAACCTGTCTTGCCACTGAAAGGATAATATGCATCATTGATGAAAAGAGGGAAGATGCCATCAAGAGTGTATGTGATTAAATCAAGGTGAAAAGTTGAGTAATATTAAATACCGTGTACTTAATTTCCTTTTCCTATTGTCATGATTTAGTTGTTGCTTATCATACACATTTTATCTGCCATGTTGAATCCTGCAGAAGTGGGATTTCTCAGAGAGTATTGCATCACTATGAAACCATGCTGAAAACTTCAAACATTCTCCAGTCAGACGTCTACTTGGGATGGCTGCTGCCAGTAATCCACCGGCTTCTGTCCAAACTCAACAGGCTGGAGACATCAAGCCAGTGTTCATTTCATTAACGAAGACGATGAAAAATACCGATGACCATTTTTTCTGTGACTAAGACGAGACGAGACTAAGACGAAACTAATATCTGATGATAAAAACTATGACAAAAATTAAGATTTCTTTGTTAACAAGACAAGACTGGACTAAAATGCTTGTTTAGGAATATCAGACATTGAAAATAAATGATCCGAAGATAAATGGGTAGGCTAAATAAACTCCAACTGACCTGGCGAGCTGCAGTGGCTTCAGCACCTGAAGCTTTAGGAAGAAAACAAAGAACTGATATATGAAAGCATTTCTGTTATAATTTCTCTGAAAAAAAAACATTGTGCACTGTCACAGAAAATGGAGAGAAGCCCTGTGGCTATAAAATAGACGGAAAGAATACCACAAATCTTAAGAGGCATCTGAAGGCACGTCACCCTGCTATTTATGCAGCTTTTGTCATGGAAAGTCAACTATTTAAGTACATTTTCTTAACGTTAGGTCAGTGTTACTGGACATGTCCACAGGGAAATTCTCTAGCAAGTTTTACGTTTTAGCTTTCTGTTAACTAACATCAGTTAGCTAGCCTTACTGCATAGTTCTGAGCCAGAACTTCATTCAAATTTATCATGAGCTTAATTGGTCTAAAGAGAGAAAAATTATAACGACTATTTTTGTCTAAATATTACATAGAAAATGAACAAAATTAAAGCTGGTAACTTCAGTTTGACTAAAACTCGACAAAAATGCAATGACTTTTCGTTGACTAAAAGTAGACTAAAACTATGAAAGACAAAAATGACTGAAATGTGACTAACACTAATAACCATTTTCGTCTGAAGATAAAGACTAAGACTAAATCAAAAATGGCTGTCAAAATTAACACTGCATCAAGCCAGACCCTCATGCCACTTATCAGAGCCCTGCAAAATGGCGTGTAGAAACGTTTTGGACAGATGATGGAGGATCCAGAGCTGGCTGCTGCTGCAGTCCTCTTACCCAAGTTCAAGACCCCCTGGACTGACAAACCTGATGTAATAAAGGCCGGTAAGTTCAAATTTACATGATCCAATTTGTTGCTATGGCTGCACATCTGTATAAGTGTGTATACTTTATTACATCTCAGTGAAGGAAAGCCTAAAATGTTGTTACAGGACTCACCAAAATATTAAAGTATTCTTGGTTGTGATTTAGCAGGATCTGTGATTTAACTTATTTAAGTGCAAGTATTTGAAAATATTCATATAAATTAAAGTATTTATGTTCCAATTACAGCCTTGACATACTTGAAAAATCCTCTTGAAACCACTGAGCATGAAAGTGAGCATCAGCAAAGAGAGTCATCTGATGATGACGATTTCTTCTCCAGACCACTCTCCACAAAGTTTGCAAAGTCCAGGTGGACTTGATGGTTACCTTGCATGTGCCTTGGACAGCATGGATCTGGTTCACTCCTTCCCAGCCATCAAGAAGCTGTCTATAAAATTAAATACAGCTCTGCCTGCCACAGGTGCATGCGAACGGCTTTTTAGCTGTGCTGCTCTACTGTTCACATCTAAAAGAAGCCGGATAGACTCTGAACTTCAGCTTCTGCTGAAACTGAACAAAAGGTTCAGAAGCTAAACTGTTCAAGGTATGTTTGTATGTCCATGTAGTAAGGATCTTGCCCAGCTGTTTGTTTTCAGGGCACTGGGATAATTTAATACTGTTTACAAAGCTTCAAAAGTGTTCTCTTAGTAAAAACACATTATGGTAAGAAGACTTACAACTCCATTTCAGTGAAGTTGTTTTATTTATTTAATTGTTTTAATAAGTTTAGGGGTGTTCTGTGATTCATATCTAAACCACGCCCAACAGTCAGGTTCGTGTGAATAGCGTGACTATATTAACAGTAAGTTTACAAAGTTTCAAGAGTGTTTTTAGTATCTTTAAATGTCTTTTGTAAAATGTGCTTTGTTCTCTGGATCTTGTCTGATTCAGCAGTTACTGATAATTCAATAAATATCACCAGCTAAAAAGTAACTAGTACTCTGAGTAGATTTTATGAACAGTAATTTGTACTTAAGTTGTACTTTTTAACACCAGTACTTTTACTTGTAATTCAGTATCATTTCAGCAATATAAAAGTACTTGTACTTGAGTACAAATTTTCAGTACTCTTTCCACCACTGGTACTGTGTATGGTTGTGTATGTGACAAAATTATAATAGAAATGTTTTCAGTAACTTTTCCCTGCTTCACATCTCCACAAAATATCTGTTTTTAATCAGTGTTCACATGAACAGATGTTTGTTGAGAAGATCAGTCTGTCAGTAATCAGACCTAAAACAGGATCAGACTCTAATTAGTTGTTGGAGAAGTTGTTAGTTCATTGGTGTATTTTTTAAAGCCAGACTGTGAAAGTGTAAATGGTTTATTCAGTATTGACAAGAACAACTGTGACTGTGTGTTTTATTTATACAGAATGTCTTTATCTATTATTATCACCTGGATGAAGATTACACCATGATTTATCATTAATGTTTAAAATATCATCTTACTTCAGTGTCTCCAGTTTACAGTGAGGATTCTCCAGTACAGCAGAAACACTCTTCACTCCTGAGTCTCCTACATTATTCTCAGACAGATTCAGGTATCTCAGGTGTGAGGGGTTTGATCTCAGAGCTGAAGTCAGAGCAGCACAGCCTTTACCTGAGACACCACATTTACTCAACCTGTAGAGAGACACAATGACACATTCTTCATCAACAGATATTTATTATATAAGGTAGAATTAACACTGAGCAGAACATTAGTGTCAGATTGCGAACAGTGTGTGGGCCTGGGTAAAACAGGGTGGGCACAGGTTTGAAAAGAAACTCAAAAGTCAGCAGTCACTCAAAAGAAAAGAACTTACATGACTGTAAAAAATGACCAATGAGCTGAAAAAGGTTTGTTCATTTACCAGTTGTTTATGTAACATGTACACACACCTAACAGAAAATAAAATTATTTGTACTGCTGTGTTTTACTGACTTGACATTAAAACCAACTAGAATTTAATTGTAATAAAAATAAATAAGACATTTTGAGCAGCTTCTCCAATCAATACCTACACAACAAACAATACAGGGTTGTGTCACCTTTCAACATTTTAACATTAGTGTGTATGGACACTTAACAAAACATCTAACATAACGTCTACATAACATCTGCAGCTCAAACATCAGTTCAAACATAACATTTTTATTTAAACATGAAGTTTATTTTAGGTTATGATGTTGAATCATGAGGGGAAAATCTAACTTGTGATATTCGGACAAAATATTATTTCAGAAGAAACTGAGAAATCACACACATTGTTTTCTTTTCAGTCTATTAGGAGAACTAGTCTTCTACACACCACACAGAAATGTTACTGAGCAACATCACTCAATGCAACTTCATAAATCAGCAGCTCCTAGAGAGTGAGAACTGGGCTTTATGAATAATAGTAACATTATAACAGAGCTTATTTGGGTGGGCCAGGACTCCAAATGGGTGGGCTCAGGCTCCTGTAGCTCCACCACTGCTGCTGTTATTTAGAATTATTTATATTAAGTGTACTATACTTTTAAATCCAGCAATATTATTGTAGCTAATGAGTCAGGTATTGTAGAAACTTTTTTCTCCTTTATTTCTTTAATGCATAAGTGATTCTAGAGAGAAATCATGATCACTTAATGACTAATCTATTTGTACTGCACGTTACAGAAAATTTAAGGTGAAAAACAACACTGTATATAACTGCTGCTTTTAGTGAGTTATTGTCAATCTCAGAGAGATGAACTTACCCCAGTGTCTTCACTTTACAGTGAGGATTCGCCAGTACAGCAGAGAGACTCTTCACTCCTGAGTCTCCTAGATTATTTCTGGACAGGTCCAGTATCTCCACTTTACAGTGAGGATTCTCCAGTACAGCAGAGAGACTCTTCACTTCTGAGTCTCCTAGATTATTACAGGACAGATTCAGTGTTTTCACAGTCAGATGCAGTTCTCTCAGATTGGAGGTTTCTGATCTGAGCGCTGAGTCCAGAGCTGACCAACTTTCCCCTCCAAGTGTATCACAGCTGATACTGAAGGAAATAAAATAAAACATAATGAACTCACACTAGTGCAAATTATCAAACACGTCCTCAAAGCTTTCACTGAACCTTCTCATTTTCATAAATGCTGAAAGTAGAAGCACCAGTTAGACAATATGATTAAAGGGACACTGCAGACAACATCTAAAACTGAACCATCCATACATCTGTTGTAAACATCCTCAGCACCATTTCCTACTGTAAGAGGTATAAGTGTTAGCTTAGGGCCCCTGGACCACCAGGAGACACCATGAGATTACTATCATTTGGTGATATATCTGATGTGGAAAAACACAAAATAAGAAAAACAGAAACCCCAAAACACCAGTAAAATAATTTATATTAATTAATCTGTTTTAGTCAATTTGTTCACTTTATTGCTTCCACAGGTTGATGTGATTAAAATGAGTAAAGTTAGTGGTTAACTACAGCTAACTAGCTAGTATCTAGAGTAGGGTTGCCCCTGTCCTGTATAATATGGGATTGTCTCGTATTAAAAATAAAACACTGTGTCTCTTATTGAGTTGGGGATGTGAGGGATGGGGATGTGATTTGTCCTGTATTCTCATACACATTATTTCATACACACACTTCACAGTGTTGAGAAAAACATAATGGTGAATAAAATTAAACCAGTTTCACAAGAAATAGCGTGTACACGTGCTGCATGTGCTTGCATTTCAACATCTTAACGTTAAGTAGTTTTATAATTAAATCTAAATGTTTAAATCGTTACATAGTGTATTCACTGTGTATTTAACTTAAAACTGTATGTTATGAGATCTCTGATTCACTCAGTCACATGTTCACATCCCCACATGATCTGTGAATGAGCTAGTGACATACAGTCAAGCCCGAAATTATTCATACCCCTGGCAAATTCTGACTTAAAGTTACTTTTATTCAACCAGCAAGTTTTTTCTTGATTAGAAATGACACAGGCGTCTCCCAGAAGATAATAAGGCGATGTACAAGAGGCATCATTGTGGAAAAAATTATTACTCATCTTTTATTTACATTTGAACAAAAAGTGGCATGTCCAAAATCATTCATATCCTTCTCAATAATCAATAGAAAAGCCTTTATTGGCTATTACAGCAATCAAACGCTTCCTATAGTTGCTGACCAGCTTTTTGCATGTCTCCACTGGTACTTTTGCCCATTCATCTTTAGCGATGAGCTCCAAATCTTTCAGATTGGAGGGTCTCCTTGCCATCACCTTGATTTTTAGCTCGCTCCATCGTTTTGGGTCGTTGTTGTGCCAAGTTTCTCTGCGGACTGCGTGATGTTGTTGTTGAGAATTTTGATGTATTGCTCCTTTTTCATGGTGCCATTTATTGTGATTAGGTTCCCTGGGGCTGAAAAACACCCCCAAAACATTAGGTTCCCACCACCATGTTTGACAGTGGGGATGGTGTTCTTAGGGTTGAAGGCTTCTCCTTTTTTACGCCAAATGAAGGCTACATCATTGTGGCCAAACAATTCAATTTTTGTTTCATCTGACCATAAAACAGAAGACCAGAGGTCTTCTTCTTTGTCCAGATGAGCATTTGCAAAGGCCAAGCGGGCTTTTGTGTGCCTTATCTGGAGAAGTGGTGTCCTCCTTGGTCTGGGTGTAACCCAGCAGTGTGCAGTGTCCGTTGGACTGTCTGCCTTGAGATGTTGCCACCAGCAGAGCCCCGATTCATCAGGATGTCCTTCGTGTTGATCCTTGGATTCTTTTTTTACCTCTCTCACTATCGTCCTGGCCAGCACAGGTGTCACTTTTGGCTTCCGACCACATTTTGTTCAAATGTAAATAAAAGCTGAGAAATATTTTTCAGGGTGACAGGAAGAAAGGTGCTGGGTGTGTCATCTGGAAGGAGGAAAGAAGATAAGCAGACTTGGTGGTGGAATGAGGACGTTCAGGATAGTATCCAGAGGAAGAGGTTAGCCAAGAAGAAGTGGGACATGGACAGGACTGAAGAGAATAGACAGGAATACAAGGAGTTACAGCGCAGAGTGAAGAGGGGGGTGTCAAGGCCAAGCAGAAGGCATATGATGAGTTGTACACTAGGTTAGACACTAGAGAAGGAGAGAAGGACTTGTACAGGTTAGCTAGGCAGAGGGATCGAGATGGGAAGGATGTGTAGCAAGTTAGAGTTATTAAGGATAGAGATGGAAGGGTGCTCACAAGTGAGAAGAGTGTACAGAGTAGATGGATGGAATACTTAGAAGAGCTGATGAATGAGGAAAATGAGAGGGAAAAAGAATAGAAGAGGTGAACTCTGCGGAACAGAAAGTAGATAAGATTAGAAAGGATGAAGTCAGGAAGGCTTTGAGAAGAGGATGAAAAGTGGAAAGGCAGTTGGTCCTGATGACATCCCGGTAGAGGTCTGGAAGTGTCTAGGAGAGGCAGCAGTGGAATTTTTAACTAGTTTGTTCAACAGGGTTTTAGAGAGTGAGAGGATGCCTGAGGAATGGAGAAGAAGCATATTAGTGCTGATCTTTAAGAATAAGGGTGACGTGCAAAGTTGCAGCAACTGTAGGGGGATAAAGTTGATGAGCCATACAATGAAGTTTTGGGAAATAGTAGTGGAAGCTAGGTTAACAAAGGTAGTGAAAATTTGTGAATAGCAGTATGGCTTCATGCCTGGCTCCAGAAAGAGCACAACTGATGCAATTTTTGCTCTGAGAATTCTGATGGAGAAGTATAGGGTTGGTTAGAGGGAGTTGCACTGTGTGTTTGTAGACTTGGAGAAAGTGTATGACAGGGTGCCAAGAGAAGAGCAGTGATACTGTTTGAGGAATTCAGGAGTAGCAGAGAAGTATGTCAGAGTGGTGCAGGACATGTACGAGAGGAGCAGGACAGTGGTGAGGTGTGCTGTAGGTCAGACAGAGGAGTTCAAAGTGGAGGTGGGACTGCATCAGGGATCGGCTCTGAGCCCCTTCTTGTTTGCTATGGGGACAATAATGTTTGCAGATGACATTGTGATCTGTAGTGAGAACAGGGAGCAGGATAACCTGGAGAGGTGGAAGTTTGTGCTGGAGAGAAGAGGAATAAAATTCAGTCGTAATAAGAAGTGGAACAGTACGGTTGCAGGGTGAAGAGGTGAAGAAGGTACAGGAGTTTAAATACTTGGGGTCAACAGACCACAGTAATGGAGAGTGTGAGAAAGAGGTAAAGGAGTGAGTGCAGGCAGGTTGGAATGGGTGGAGAAAGGTGTCGGGAGTTCTATGTGATAGGAAAATATCAGTGAGAATCAAGGGGAAGGTGTACAAGACGATGGTGAGAATGGCCATGCGGTATGGTTTAGAGACAGTGTCAGTGAGGAAGAGACAGGAGTCAGAGCTAGAGGTAGCAGAGCTGAAGATGTTGAGGTTCTCCTTGGGAGTGACAAGGTTGGACAGTATTAGGAATGAGTCCATAATAGGGACAGCTCATGTTGGATGTTTGGGGGACAAAGTTAGGGAGGCCAGATTAAGATGGTTTGGACATGTTCAGAGGAGGGAGAGTGAGTATATTGGTAGGTGTCGGAGAAATTTTAAGTTTAATTTTATGCTTACTTTTAACATAGCAATACTCTGCTTAAAATAGTTTTCATCTTACAGTATTCAACTATATTCTTACAGTATTCAATTATAACTTAAGAGCAGGCTTTGCTTGAGGCAAAATTATGATAATCAAGCATAACCATAGAAGTATTGGCATGCTAGTGTAATAACCACACTGAGGTTGGAAAGAGGAAAAAGAGATCTATCTGCTGACTGACCTCTCATTATTTTGGCTAAATTGTGGTAGTTTACTAAGTTTAATTTGATAAGTTTACTGAATTAATTGATCATGGAAAACTAAGGGGAAATAGAAACTCAAAATTCATCCTGCGATATGTCCACTCGGGGGGGACTTTGAGTTCCGACATAGGAGAATATTGGACATGGAGCTGCCAGGCAGGAGGCAAAGAGGAAGGCCAAAGAGGAGGTATATGGATGGAAAAATGAGGATATGAAGCTAGTGGGTGCAAGTGTTGAGGATGCAGAAGATAGGGATAGGTGGAGAGAGATGATTCGCTGTGGCGACCCTTGAAGGGTCCATCCATATACCTCCTCTTTGGCCTTCCTCTTTGTCTCCTGCCTGGCAGCTCCATGTCCAACATTCTCCTACCAATATACTCACTCTCCCTCCTCTGAACATGTCCAAACGATCTTAATCTGGTCTCCCTAACTTTGTCCACCATATGTCCAACATGAGCTGTCCCTCTGATGTAAACATTCCTAATCCTGTCCAATCTTGTCACTCCCAAAGAGTACCTCAACTTCTTCAGCTCTGCTACCTCTAGCTCTGACTCCTGTCTCTTCCTCAGCGACACATACAGCATGGCCGGTCTCACCACTGTCCTGTACACCTTCCACTTGATTCTCGCTGATATTTTCCTATCACACAGAACTCCCGACACCTTTCTCCACCCATTCCAACCTGCCTGCACTCGCTTCTTTACCTCTTTCCCACACTCTCCATTACTGTGGACTGTT
Organism: Hemibagrus guttatus; assembly: GCA_033459395.1. Lineage (NCBI taxonomy): Eukaryota > Metazoa > Chordata > Actinopteri > Siluriformes > Bagridae > Hemibagrus > Hemibagrus guttatus. The sequence continues at coordinate 21,751,774 of JAUCMX010000018.1, forward strand.
GACCCCAAGTACTTAAACCCCTGTACATTCTTCACCACTACACCCTGTAACCTTACTGTTCCACTTCCCTCTCTTTCATTCACACACATACACATTGTCTTACAATGACTGACTTTCATTCCTCTTCTCTCCAGCGCAAACCTCCACCTCTCCAGGTTTTCCTCCACCTGCTCCCTGCTCTCACTACAGATCACAATGTCATCTGCAAACATCATTGTACAAGGAGACTCCTGTCTGACCTCCTCTGACAACTGGTCCATCACTATAGCAAACAGGAAGGGGCTCAGAGCCGATCCCTGATGCAGTCCCACCTCCACATTGAACTCCTCTGTCTGACCTACAGCACACCTCACCACTGTCCTGCTCCTCTCATACATGTCCTGCACCACTCTGACATACTTCTCTGCTACTCCTGACTTCCTTATACAGTACCACAGCTCTTCTCTTGGCACCCTGTCATACGCTTTCTCCAAGACTACAAACACACAGTGCAACTCCCTCTGACCATCTCTATACTTCTCCATCAAAATTATCAGAGCAAAAATTGCATCTGTTGTACTCTTTCTGGGCATGAAGCCATACTGCTGCTCACAAATTTCCACTACCTTCCTTAACCTAGCTTCCACTACTCTTTCCCATAGCTTCCTTGTATGGCTCATCAACTTTATCCCCCTATAGTTGCTGCAACTCTGCACATCACCCTTGTTCTTAAAGATCGGCACTAACACACTTCTTCTCCATTCCTCAGGCATCTTCTCACTCTCTAAAACCCTGTTGAACAAACTAGTTAAAAACTCCACTGCTGCCTCTCCTAGACACTTTCAGACCTCCACTGGGATGTCGTCAGGACCAACTGCCTTTCCACTTTTCATCCTCTTCAAAGCCTTCCTGACTTCATCCTTTCTAATCTTATCTACTTTCTGTTCCACAGAATTCACCCCTTCTACTCTTTTTTCCCTCTCATTTTCCTCATTCATCAGCTCCTCAAAGTACTCCTTCCATCTCTATCCTTAATAACTCTAACTTGCTGCACATCCTTCCCATCTCGATCCCTCTGCCTAGCTAACCTGTACAAGTCCTTCTCTCCTTCTCTAGTGTCTAACCTAGTGTACAACTCATCATATGCCTTCTGCTCGGCCTTGACACCCCCCTCTTCACTCTGCGCTCTCTCTCCTCAACTTCTTTCCTCCTTCCAGATGACACACTCAGCACCTTTCTTCCTGTCTCCCTGATTACTTCTGCTGTAGCTTCCCAGTCATCTGGCAGCACTACCTGACCACCCAGAGCCTGCCTCAACGTCTGTCTAAATTCCTCACAACATTCCTCCTTTTTCAGCTTCCACCACTTGGTTTTCTTCTCTATCTTTGACCTCTTCATCTTACAGACCATCAAAGTCATCCTACACACCACCATCCTATGCTGTCTGGCTACACTCTCTCCCACTAGCAATTTACAGTCACTAATCTCTTTCAGATTGCCTCTTCTGCATAGGATGTAGTCTACCTGTGTTCTCCTACCTCCACTCTTGTAAGTCACTCTATGCTCCTCCCTCTTTTGAAAATAAGTGTTAACCACAGCCATGTCCATCCTCTTAGCAAAGTCCACTACCATCTGTCCTTCTAGGTTCCTTTCCTTAACTCCAAACTTGCCCATCACCTCCTCATCACCTCTGTTCCCCTCACCAACATGTCCATTAAAATCCGTTCCTATCACCACTCTCTCACCCGCGGGAATACTCTCCATCACCTCATCTAATTCACTCCAGAATCTCTCTTTCTCCTCTAACTCACAACCTACCTGTGGGGCATAACCACTAACAACATTCAACATCACCCCTTCAATCTCTAACTTCAGACTCATCACCCTGTCTGACACTCTCTTATCCTCCAGAACATTCCTCACAAACTCCTCCTTCAGGACCACACCTACACCATTTCTCTTACTATCCACACCATAATAAAACAGCTTGAATCTTGCTCCTATACTACGAGCCTTGCTACCCTTCCACCTGGTCTCCTGTACACATAGTATATTCACCTTCCTTCTCTCCATCATATCAGCCAGTTCTCTACCTTTCCCTGTCATAGTACCAACATTCAGAGTTCCTATTCTCAGTCCTACACTCTTACCTTTCCTCTTCTCTCTCTGTCTGTGCACTCTTCTCCCTCCTCTACTTTTTCGACCAACAGTAGCCCAATTTCCACCGGCACCCTGTAGGTCAATGGCGCAGATGGCGGTCGTTGTTAACCCGGGCCTCGACCGATCCGGTATGAAATTCAGAGTACTGACAATTCGCATGGTTAAATTTGGCAATGTTTTACGCCGGATGCCCTTCCTGACGCAACCCTCTCTATTTATCCGGGCTTGGGACCGGAACAGAAGTCACTGGACTGTGAGCCCCATGGCTAGATTATCATTAACACATATTACATTCTCCAAATCTAGACACTCTTCAACTTTCCCACTTAGGTCTGTACATCTACTCCCCCATAATATGCTGTGAGCATTAAAATCTCCACTCCATATAATTCTATTTATCCCTGTGTCTCCAATTTTACTTAACATTTCATTACTTAAATTCTCACACAGATTATAAAAATGAACTACTCTTATTTTCTTTTTCTCAATCCACACCTCTACCACTAGGGCTTCATCTTCAGAGTTTATTTCCACTTTCCTAAAACCTAATCCTAATTTAATGAGAGTAATTACCCCTGCACCATTTCCAGCTATTGTATCCCTACCTAAAGCCGTATAACTCTGATCTACAAAACTCAGGTGAGGTTTTCTCCAATACTCCTGAACACAAATGATATGTGCTTTATATTCCAATTCATCTAGACATGTTTTTGTGCCTCTCATGTATTGATTCTGTATTCATGTTCACCTCCACATCCTGCACAGCTTTGTTTACCTTCACAAACCACATCTACATGCCCAAATCTCTGACATTTGTATCATCTAACTGGATAAGGGATATAAGGATGGACTATATAACTAACAAACCCAAGGTAGACTCTGTTAGGAGTTTTTCCTTGTCAAACTGAATCATCACTGAAAGACTGTCCATTTTCTTTTAACATCCGGTACTGATGCCCCATATATATTTGTTTTTATATCCTCGCCTGTTACATCTGTAGGCAGTCCTGTAATGACTCCTCTCACCCATTTCCTTTCTTCCATTATCATACATACCACTTTTTTTTTTACCAATTAAGAGGTTTGACTTCCAGCTTTCTTCCTTCTTTTCGTATTTCCACTACTGTCCAGTTACAAATCTACCCCTTCATAAACCCCACCAAACAACCCTTCTTCCATTTCTGAATCTCTACCAGAAGCAGCATCATTGCCTTCCATCTCAGTCACACCCCAGTGTTAGCAACCTTCGACAGAGGTGCTTGTACTAGGACCACATGCAGCTAGAAGCAAGCTTTCTGATTACAGAGTAACTGTGGATGGTCTTTCTGTTTCATCATGTCCAGCAGTAAAACATCTTGGTGTGATTATTGATGCTGGTCTTTCTTTTGAAGCTCATGTAGATAATATCACTAGGACAGCCTTCTTTCATCTCAGAAATATTGCTAAGATAAGAAACGATGTCACTTCATGATGCAGAAACATTAGTTCATGCTTTTGTTACTTCTAGTTTGGATTATTGTAATGCCTTACTGTCTGGATGTTCCAGTAGGAGCATAAACAAGCTCCAGTTAGTCTAGAACACAGCAACTAGATTCCTAACTAGAACCAGAAGATATGAGCACATTACTCCTAAATTTCACATTGATTATAAAATACTATTACTGACCTGTAAAGAACTGAATGGTCTCACTCCACAGTACCTATGTGAACTTTTGGTTATTTTTGATCCGCCATGCTTATGTAACAGGTTCTAAATAAATGTTAAATATTTTTCTTTTCACAAAAATCCATAATGTTGTAATATGGTGCATTTGTTTATCTTTTTTTCTGCCAATCTGTCAACCATTTGTAAATTTGTGACTTATTTTGAATCGGGATTTTGGTGCAGTTGCGCCTCCATTTTCATGTTGCATGAGCCTCCCACCAGTTCACGCTGCGCACGCTGGTGAGAGGTACATGTTTATTGAGCTCTTGTATTTCAAAAGTGTTTTTGTCACAAAAGAAATATTGTAAACTTTCCTGTTTAATCCCAAAATAATATTTAATACACATGCAATGTTCCTTGATGCATTTTACATGTTGGTGGGTTTGAAAATTATATATATCGGCTGGGCTGTGTATCCGCATGTATTAGCGTGGGTCCACGTTTTTAGAAAACTAACACATGCTATGTCACCTAGGTGTTTGTGAACTTGCAGAAGGCCCACCAGATATATATATATATATACACACACACACACATATGCTATATATATATATATATATATATATATATATATATATATATATATATATATATATATATATATATATATATATATATATATATATATTTTTAATGTGTTAGTTTTATTAGTTAGTTTGTTTGTAAGCTCATGGTTACACAACAACCACTTGACTGTATACTGTATACAGCTGTAGAAAGGACATTATTTATAATCCCACTCTCTGGTGTTTGTAATGATTTATAATCCCACTCTCTGGTGTGACCCAGATGAGGATGAGGTTCCCTTTAGAGTCTGGTTCCTCTCAAGGTTTCTTCCTTCTCCCTTCTTCCAAGGTTTCTTTTTCCTCTGTTTAGGGAGTTAGGAAAGTTCCATTGTATTTATTTTTGTTGATGTTGCTTTTATTTCAGCTAAGAAAGCTCCTAAAACTATCAGACTCTTTGGTTTATTATTTTGGTCTAGGCTCACCCTTAAGAGATACCGTTGCATATTTGTATATATAATTGCTTACTTATTCACAATATACCAACACTTTTTGTGGTAATCCTCTCATGTGTCTGTCTTTCCTCATCTCATTATAAAGGTATCAGTTCATTGAATCCTGACCTAATCACTCTGAGTGGCCTAACTCTAGACTGAGTCATAACAATGGTGAAAATAATCATGAGCCAGGAGCTCTGCTGAAATTCGAGTCTTCCTTCACACACACACACAGCTACATCCAAGGACAAACAACATAAAACCATCCAGTGTGGTTTTCCCTTTAAATTGTGTGTTGTATTTCCCTGTGTGTCCCCTGTGTGTAAAATATGAACAACAATAACAATATTACTATTATTATAAAAATATAAATAAAAGTTTTTCAAAGTCAGCTTTCTATGAAAGGCCATTTCCACCACACAAATAAAACCTAATAATAAATAAAATCTGTTCTGGGATTACAATTTTACATTACTGCAATTAACATGGTTCTGTATGTCAGGTGGAATGTTCACAACTTTAATAGCTGACCCTTCAGACTTCAGAATTCATTTGTTCAAGCAATTTTCTATCCTGTATTTTCTCTATTTACATTAACTCTACTCTATAACACCTTCAGATCAAAACATGCCAAACTCCATATTATTCAGAGTGTTTTCAGTTCCTCTCTTTCTAACACTGTAACAGTAGAACAGTTATATTCAGTTTTACTTACATTGCTTTTCTGGATTCTGAAATCACAGGCATCATCTTCACAACAACAGTTTCTGTTATCTTATCTGTACTGAAATATTTACTCAGGTCAAATTCTTCCAGCTCCTGTGCTGATGTCAGTAACACAAACACCAGAGCAGACCACTGTGAAGAAGAGAGTTCACTTTGTTTTCCAGATTTCAGGTAGAGTTGGATTTCCTCCACTAGAGAATTATCACCCAGTTCATTCAGACAGTGGAACAGATTGATGGATTTCTCTGTAGGAAGATCTTTACTGATCTTCATCTTAATGTACTGAACTGTTTCCTTTATGCTCTGGGAGCTACTTCCTGTCTGTGCTATTAAAGCATGTAAGAGTTTCTGATTGGACTCCAGTGAGAGACCCAGAAGAAAGCGTAGGAAAAGATCCAGATGTCCAGTCTCACTTTCTAAAGCCTGATCTACAGCACTCTTGTGTACTTCTGAGATAGGACATTTTGTATATCGATTTTTCCACCCTTTAGAGACCTGATTCTGTATCAGAACATTTCTCTTCTCCTTCATGAAGGTCAGGTGCACATACAGAGCTGCGAGGTGCTCCTGAACACTCAGATGAACAAAGCAGTACACTTTACTCTGGTGAAGCCCAAACTCCTCTCTGAAGATCTGTGTACACACACCTGAGTACACTGCTGCTTCTCTCACATCAATGCCACACTCTCTCAGGTCTTCCTCATAGAAGATCAGGTTCCCTTTCTTCAGCTGCTGAAAAGCCAGATGTCCCAGTTTAAGAAGCATTTCTTCATCACTCTCCTGCTTCTTGGAGTATTTTTCTCTTATGATGTTTGTCTGAATGATGAGGAAGTGTGTGTACATTTGAGTCAGAGTCTTGGGGATCTCTCCACTCTCTGCTTCACCCAACATTCTCTCTAGAACAGTGGCTGAGATCCAGCAGAAGACTGGGATGTGGCACATGATGTAGAGGCTTCTTAATGACTTCAGGTGTGTGATGATGTTATTGGCCAGGCTCTGATCACTGATTCTCTTCCTGAAGTACTCCTCCTTCTGTGGGTCATTGAACCCTCTTACTTCTGTGACTCGATGCACACACTCAGAGGGGATTTGATCAGCTGCTGCTGGTCGGGAGGTGATCCAGATGAGAGCAGAGGGAAGCAGATTCCCTTTGATCAGGTTTATCAGCAGCTCCTGCACTGATGCTGATTCAGTTACATCACACACTCTCACTGTGTTCTGGAAATCTAGAGGAAAACGACACTCGTCCAATCCGTCAAAAATGAACAGAACCTTTTCCAAACTGGACATTACTGTTTCTTTTGTTTCCATAAAACAGATGTGAAGGAGCTCCATCAGACTCAGTTTCTGGTCCTTCATCAAGTTCAGCTCTCTGAAAGGAAGTGGAAATATGAGGTGAACGTCCTGATTTGCTTTCCCTTCAGCCCAGTCCAGAATGAACTTCTGCACAGAGATTGTTTTTCCGATGCCAGCGACTCCCTTTGTCAGCACAGTTCTGATGGGTTTGTCTTGTTCAGATAAAGGCTTAAAGATGTCATTGCATTTGATTGGTGTTTCCTCTGTTGTTGTTCTCCTGGATGCTGCCTCCATCTGTCTCACCTCATGTTCATTATTGACTTCTCCACTGTCTCCCTCTGTGATGTAGAGCTCTGTGTAGATCTCATTCAGGAGTGTTTGGGTTCCTGGGTTTATTATCACTCCATTCAAACACTGAAACTTCTTCATCAGATTTAATCTGAACTTTTTCTGGAATTCATTTATAGCAGCAGATTCTGGGTCGTGCCTGTGATATGGTGAAGCAGGAAGATGTGGTGAGACATAGGCTTCAATTATTACACTTTAAGATCACTTTTTTCTGACTGGTTACCACAGAAAGTTCGTTATGATGTTCCCACTATGTGTTTGTCTTCATCTACTGTATGTTTTCTATAATCTAATCACTCTGTAGTTAATAACAGCAGAGAGGTTTATAATAGCAGTGTGTCAGTGTCACAGTCATGTTGGTTTTGATCTTACCCTGTATCTGTGAGGATTGTCTCTGTTCTGTCTCCTGCCTTCTGTACAACACTGTGAACAAAAATTTTACACAGCATTAAATGCCACTGGAGAAAATCTGTTTCTGCTTTACTTCCAGTTATTCCAGGTTTATGTCTGTGTCTGTTAGTGACGTGACTGAATTCATCACTGTTTTTAAGAAATCTTGTCAGAAAGGTTCACAGGTATAAAATCCCTAACTATAGCCAGTATATACTACAGCCTGGATGTGACACCAGTCCATCACACATAGGGACAATTTATGTTCACCAATCCACCTACTGGCATGTGTTTGGGAGGTGGGAGGAAACCAGAGAACCAGAAGGAAACCTAAATGGACAATGGGAGAACATGTGAAACTCCACACAGACAGACACTGGGGACTCTGGAGCTATGAGGCAGTAACCTGTATTTCATCAAAATAACATTTATTCAATAATAAAAAGACATTTCTGTCAGACTGCAGATACTTTCATTATCTTTCTGTATGACTTCTGAAATTTTCATTCACTGCTTTTCTCTGTCTCAGTATTAAGTCTATGCTTTAATGCCTGGTACATGATTTAAGAAAAATGTCATATGTTTATGTCTATATGTTAGTTTTGTTTTTTTTAAATAATCATAAACACACCACCAACCAATGGTGATCTCTTTCATTAGAGTTTTAATACAGAAACATATCCTTAATTTATTAATTTTTATCATTAGAAACTCGAATGTTTATACTCACATTTAAATTTACACTACATGTATTTCTATATTTAGTGAAAGTATCATAACTAAACCTAATATAATATAATATAAATATCATAGCTATTAAAACTGCTGATAATGACTGTGTAGTGCGGCCTTTAAATGGAAATTCCAGACTAAATCTAAAATTTATCCACTGAGAGTTTTAAACATTCCTGCTCATGTCTTACAGTGATCACACAGCAGCTCTGTAGATTTACTGACTGAATTCTGGTGTAACTCTAGAAGATTCTTATGGCTTGGTATCCTGGCACTGGCTAAATGATGCTAAGCAGTGGTCAAGCCTGCAATGACACAACATACAGCAGTGCTACAAAGTATTGGACTCTTAAGTCACAGGTACAAACATATGAATTTCATTTCATTACAAAACACCACGTCAATACAAGTGCCATTTACTTTAAAGATGCCTTAAGTACACTTTACAAGTAAAACATTCTGCAAAATAAATTTTAAAAGGCAAAAACTTAAAATGAGACAAAAAAGAATTTGGAGAATTTTTAGTTACAGTTAGTTAAAGATTATTAGTTAGTGTTTTAATATTTGATTTGCCATCCTGTTTATCTAGTTAAATTTCTCTTTAAGTGTGACTTTATCAGTGACATTAGCAGTGAGGAGATGTTACCTGTGTAGAAGTGAGGAGTCTCCATCTTTAAACACCAGAGGTTCATCCATAGACCAATCACTCTTCATGGAGATACAGCTGGGTGCTGGAGATTCTGATCTCTTTCCCTGGAGTTTACTGTACAACATTATACACAGTCCTTTACTCATTTATATGCACACTTTACTGTTTTAAATCACTTCTTAATTTAATGAGGATTTTCTAAATTATTTTAATTAAATTTTGTTTACAGTAAACAGAATACATTTTTACTACTAAGCAGTGACTGTTAGATTTTTCTTAATATTAAAACCTTTGGGTAAATTCTTTCATATGTACTCAGTAAATAATTTAGATATGAATATTTAATGAATAGAACACAAGGATGTTGTATGTTACCATTTTTTTGATGCTGGGGAAACATTATCTGTGTCCAGATCAGGAGTCTCCATCTCTGAATATTAGTAAAGTTTGTACAAACACACAGCTGAGTCCTGAAGAGTCTGATCTCTTCTGCTGGAATGGATCACACTCCTAGAAAACACACAAACAAATGTGCAGTTAAACTTTCACACAATTTTCACATTTTCTTTATCCTTAAAGAAAAATGCTGCTCTCTCACCTCTCACATTCTCTTCACCAAATCATTCACTTATTCATTTTCAGTGATTTATCCTGATCAGAGTCACAGTGAGTCTGGAGACAAACCTGTAAACATACACACACACACACACACACACACACACACACACACACACACACAGTTGTCAGGCTCTCTCACAAGACTCTATACAGAACATTCTCTAGTGATTATTTTGAGGTTTTATATTTATAATCATTAGGGAGTTTTTGATACAGGAATTCAGCATGAACAGTAGAATCCATGTGATCTGAGCTCAACATGCAGTAATGACAGATTCACATTAAAAATCCAACTATTTAAAGCTGCAAATAAACCAATAAACAGTCTAGGGTTAGGGTTAGAGAGTTAGAGTTTACACAATGTAAAGATTTAAACTGTTTAATTTAATTGACCTGAACTGTGATCAGTTAGTTACAGTGGCCCAGACGTCAACTTTAAAAATAATGACATCAATTTTACATAAAGAACACAACTTTAAAATCTAGTTCAAATAAAAATGTAACTTTCAAAAAGATTGAAAATGTCAACTTTATATAAATAGAATTAATTTAAAAAATAATGTCATCCAACATAAATTAAAGAAAACATTTTTAAAAAAAAACAACAAAAATAAATAAGAGAGTGGAATAAATGTGGAAAATTTTGTGAGTGTAAACAGCAGTCATTAAAAGTGATAGAGATCTCCTAGAGTTTATTAGACATGTTCATGTGTTTTCCTCCTCACAGTGAGCTGTACAGAAATGATCAACTTCCTGTGTATCACCTGATTTCTACAGCTGGCTTTACATCCTGATGAGAAGGTGAGTGATAACTTCAGGAATCACCTCTCTGTCCAGGAACACCACTGACCTGATCTTAGTTAGGGGCAGTGGTGGGCAGTAATGAACTAAATGTATTTCATTTGTACACATTATCTTTTTCCAGTATGCCACATGACCACCCATGACCCATGGCCTGACCTGCAGGATTTCTTTTAAGTTGTAGAACAGAAGAAAGACTCTTTCATATTCAGATACCTTTTCTACCTCAGTAACACACCATTTCTTCTTACAACAATTCAACATCATGTTTGCGGAAGCGTAGAGGTCAGCACATCCTGTGATAATCATATAGGCTTTTCACACTGCGCTTAACCCTGGGTTATCTTCCATCTAAACACTGCTTTTAACCCCGGGTAAAAAGAGACGTTTCACACCTGTAATTTGATAGCGGTGTTAGCACTGCTTTTTACCCGGGGTTATGAAACCCTGCTCCCGGGCGGGGTTATCACTGCATTTGTGGTGTTAACCCCGCATTACGGTGTTAAGTTTGTTCAGTGTGAAAGGGGGCGGTGTTTGCTTGTTGCTGCTGGATGCTTAGCAACAGACAGCCAATCAGAAACTGAGCAGCGAGGCTCATGTCACGTGTGTCATGTAAACAGCAGCCAGTGTTGCCAGATTGTGTGTATCCCCGCCCAATTGGGCTCATTTTGGTTACGTCTTATCGGAAAAAAATGCATTGGGCGGGTTGATGAAATTTGGGCTGTTTTTTGATGCAACTGGCGGGTTTAATTTTTGACTATAAACATGATATTTTATTTATTTTCCATTCAAACGAACTTTACAATAAAGTATAATATGTAATGTTGATGTTTTAATTATATGGTTTTAAGCTGCAGTTGGGCTGGAAATGTTCACTCCAATCTGGCAACACTGACAGCAGCCGGTGGGAGAAAAGTAAGAAAATGTCAAAAGAAGGAAAGCGTGTGGAGTGGAGTGATGAGGAGACGGTATTATTCTTATGGATTTTTTTTTAAATAACTGTCAAGACACGGGAATAGCCGTGTAAACAAGTTGCCTGCTGTTCGTCCAATCAATCGTCCAATATTAACGTTACTGATGTTATACAGCAACACAATAACCCAACAGCTCAACTTTTATTGTTGATATTTGACCAGTCACCGAGTAAAACTTCTTTTTCATAGTTTTTTTTTATGTAAAGCAGAATAAAACTACTGCACAAATACAGTAATTGCCCATCACACACCAAAGCATTAGTTACTAAATACTGAAATATTGACTTTGCTGAATTTTAACTTTTCTGTAGAGCAGAAAGTTTCTGTTAAAGTCAGTCTGCTTAGATCCTCGCTTGTCATTTGTTTAAAACTGATTCCCAGGACACAGGAGTGTCCAGCACACATTAGTTAACATTTTAGCTAGGATATCTCTACTTTCACTTAAGTACAGGAGATTTGTCCACCACTGAAAAAAAACAAAACAAAGAGCTGCTCTCATGGGTTTCTATTGCAGTTGGCTTGACTGACCTCTTATCTTAAAACATGGCTGAATTTAGTGATGAAAAATAAATCTGCTAAAAAATAAGGCAGATTATTTCCTCTTATAATGACAGATCATTAAACAAGTTATACTGTCATTTAATTTGACTTTGTGTCAAGAAAAAGCAGCGCAAGCAGCTTAAACCTGTGAAAACACCACTGAGCTCTCCTCTGACTGACACCATGCTTCACCATACAGTATGAAGAATAAATGAAGCCCCGCCTCCATGAGCTCACAGCTGTGTTGTGATTGGTCAGGATTGAGTTCTATTAGAGCTGACTCCTCTCTATAGGAATCCCGGATGTTAACTTTAAATCGCTCCGTGTTAGATTTTTCACTCAGTGAGTTTAAAGCTGCTTGAATTCTTGACAGTTTGATTTCGTGCGTTTTTGCCTTAAACATTACAGATTCATGTTCAGGTTCTGCTGACTCTGATTTCACTCCATACAACACCTGTTTACAGACTACACACACACCACAACTACTGCTTCCAGACTGAACCGAGAGAAATGTGACAATAAATAATGTGTTTGTTCCACACTGATAAAACTATATTCTCCAAACATTCAGGATATTTAATTCAGGAGAAATTGAAGAGAGAAAACGGAGAGGTCTACAGAGTACATACCCGATATAAACCTGTTTACAGGTAAGGTTGTACCTGTACCTCACGCACCGCAGATTTCCTACAGCTGACGAGAGATTTATTTACAATATATCTGCATTCTTCTGATATAAAGCCATTTATAATAAAGAAACTCACTAACCTTTAGTCAATAGTCATTGTTGTGTGACATTAATCACCGTTTCTGCCTTAAAGATTTTTGTTTTAAATTTTCCGGACACTCCAAAAAATGGAGTCGAGTCTGAGAGAGAAATACTTTCACTTCAGGAAGGAGGAGTCGTTACAGGTGATGAGTCGTTTGGGAATGACTCGACCCGACTCTTTGAATCGGATCTTTTGGAGCTGACACGCAAATGTAGTGTACGAGTTTTTATTATTATTATTATTATTATTATTATTATTATTATTATTATTATTATTATTATTATGCACACAGGAAAGATAGAACTGATAAAACATCTGCAGGAAGAAAATGACACCAAAACTTCATGTAAAGTTTAACAAACAAATTTATACACATATAGAGGAAAACATTATGCATCAGTGGAAATACCAAATAATTTTCTTAATATTTCAAAATCTTTAATTTTTCATGTAATTTATCAATCTATATATTTTAAGAAATGCACCAATTTCAATTAAGAAATGTGAAAAAGTATGCTGAGAATGAGAGAATATTTGCTTATGAATAACCCCCCACACACATTTTTTTACTGAAGTATTAGTTGTATTTTTTATAGTAACAGATTATCTTATCTTAACTGAAAGGATCTGGAAGAATCAGGGTGCTTACCTATATGAGGATATAAATAATTCCAAAAGTTTTATCTATTTTTCACTTCAAAAAAATAAACCCCAGATTTTTAAAGACATGATTCAGGATTTAAAAAAGGTAAGAAAAACTTTGAGCCCACCTTCTTCCCAAATGTTTGAGAGCAATGTTTTGTTTTGTTTTTTAGTTTGTGAGGTTTGTTTTTCCATATAAAGTTTAGCCAAAGGTTAAAGATGCTTTGAGTTGACTCTGCCAGAAAAGTTAAGCTGTTGTCTAGCTGTTAATTGTTTTGTTAAATAAAAACCCAGATACCTTACAGTGTCAGGAACTAGTGGGACAATTTACGGCTAGACCACCATAGGGGGTGCTGGCAGGTGGATTGTTATTCCTTGTTGTGTATCATGTGATCATGTTATGAGTATTGTCACCTGTTTCTCCTTGCTCCTAATGTGTTCCTCTATTTATACTGGTCCTTTTGTATCCATCTTTGTCAGTCATTATTGTATGTTGTGTGTTTGGTTCAAGGTATTCATTCATTCATTCATTGTCTGCCGCTTATCCGAACTACACTCGGGTCACGGGGAGCCTGTGCCTATCTCAGGCGTCATAGGGCATCAAGGCAGGATACACCCTGGACGGAGTGCCAACCCATCGCAGGGCGCACACACACACTCTCATTCACTCACGCAATCACACACTACGGACAATTTAGAGATGCCAATCAACCTACCATGCATGTCTTTGGACTGGGGGAGGAAACCGGAGTACCCGGAGGAAACCCCCAAGGCACGGGGAGAACATGCAAACTCCACACACACATGGTGGGGGCGGGACTCGAACCCCCAACCCTGGAGGTGTGAGGCAAACGTGCTAACCACTAAGCCACCGTACTGTGGCTAAGGCTGGTACTGTGGAGCAAACAGAACCGATGGAGGAAGGGGCCACTGATGGAAATCCCATTGATGCAGCAGATGCAATGCACAGAGTTGAGCAAGAACAGCCACCAAGAAAAAAGACAGCACTGGAAGATCTCCTTGGTGAAACTTTTGTTAAAACAGCAGCTGCCCAGTCCAAAAGCAGGATAGAAGTAGAGATTGACATGTACAAGAAGGACACTTCTATTCCCCTAACTAGTCGTCCACTGAAATGGTGGAAAGAAAATGCTCAAATGTACCCACTTCTTTCCTCTCTTGCCAAGGCTTACCTAATAATTCCAGCAACATCAGTTCCCAGTGAACGTGTTTTTTCTACAGCAGGGGATATTGTAAATGCTCAAAGATCTCAACTTTCACCTAAACATGTAGATATGCTGGGTTTTTTGCAAAAAAACCTGTGAGTAACCTAAAAAAACACCATGGAGTAGAGTTGAACTCACGTGAATTGAACACCATTTATTTTATTTTACAGTTTTGCTTTTTGCACTTTTTACTGCTTTAAGAAGTTCTGTCTTAGGTTTCAGCTATCTTATTTTTATGTTAAACTTACTTGAACAGAACAGTATTTATTTTATTTTATAGTGTTTTACTGCACTAAGATATTCTGTCTTACGATTCAGCAAACTTAATTCTAATTTTATGTTAAATAATTTTTTTTCAGTGACAGGCCTATAGATTATTGAAATTGACATAGAGAAAGTTTAATTAAACCTCAATGTTAAGTTATGTACAACAAAGAAAGTTCATGAAAATTGTTAATATTTAGGAAATAAAGCTGGTATTTGAATTTGTTTAATTTTTTCATTTTGTTCAAAATATCGTGATACATATCGTATCGTGAACCCTGTATCGAGATACGTATCGTATCGTGAAGTGAGTGTATCGTTACACCCCTAATAGGTACTATCATTTTTGTCCTGGCCGGTTTCCTTAGTTTGTTTTTTTAATGTTTTTGTTATTACTTTTGTCAGTTTCAGGTTATTTCAGTGACCATTGTGGGTTTTTCTTTCTTTAATGGAAGGATACCAACAAGTTTGTCCACATGTGTAGGTGTAGGTGGTGCTGGGCTCTTCCTAAAATCAACAACCATCTCCACTGTTTTTTTACAGCATTATGCTCCAGGTTGTTCTGACTACACCAGGTCACCAGATCAATCTCCCTCCTGTAGGCGGACTCATCCCCATCAGAGGTGGGCCCAATGAGGGTGGTGTCATTTGCGAACAGTTTGACAGACTGGTGACTGGAGGTGCAGCTGTTGGTGTACAGGGAGAAGAATAGAGGAGGAAGAACACAGCTTTGTGAAGAACCAGTATTCATGGTCTGTGAGACAGACATGTTATCCCAGTCTCACATGCTGCTTCCTGTCAGTCTGTGATCCACCTACAGGTGGAATTAGGCACACTCAGTTCCTGGGGAGTCTAGGTACTGGGAACACACCAAGGAAGCCATCACTAATGGCATCTTGAAAGATCTAGATGATGTAATAACTCTATATCTTTGCTTTAACATTCTTAGTTAATCCTGGTGATAATTTGCAAGATTTAGTTGAGTAATTAAACTTTGGCAAGTGCACTTGTAGCTTGGGTTAATAAGCGTTAGCATCTGAGTGGGACACTAAGGTTAATCATAGCCCTGTAGCTGTGATTTTCATCTGAGTTTTCATGTAACAGGATATTAATGCAATTGATTGAGTTCCATGTAGAACGATCTGTGCTTTAACACATTATGATGCTGTCATCAGTGTTGTTTGGTTAGTGCAAGAGGGATGTTCATATTTCTAACAGGGTTCACTGTGACAATCGTAAACTGAATTAAAGAGTGAAACTTCTAGGGTGAACTCAGTTCACATGCCTAGAACAGCGATTCACTGATTTTGTTTTCATATATTTGGCAGAGGAGGGCACGGTGGCTTAGTCGTTAGCACGTTTGCCTCACACCTCCAGAGTTGGGGGTTCGATTCCTGCCTCTGCCATGTGTGTGTGGAGTTTGCATGTTCTCTCCGTGCTTCGGGGGTTTCCTCCGAGTACTCCGGTTTCCTCCCCCAGTCCAAAAACATGCGTGGTAGGTTGATTGGCATCTCTAAATTGTCCGTAGTGTGTGAATGAGAGTGTGTGTGTGTGCCCTGCAATGGGTTGGCACTCCATCCAGGGTGTATCCTGCCTTGATGCCCAATGATGCCTGAGATAGGCACAGGCTCCTCGTGACCCAAGACTAGTTCGGATAAGCGGTAGATATGGATATTTTGCAGAGAATAAGATAAATATTAAACCTTAAATATGTAATTCCTCATGGAAGTTACTGCCTATGCCCTGGAGTTATTCCATCACCCATTCATTCATTCATTTTCAGTAAGTTTTTTATCATGTCCAGGGTCATAGTGAATATTTCTGTTTTGAAAAGTGTCTTGAATATCTTGTTCTATAACACATGGAATTAGATTAGAAATTAGATTAGAACAGCACTGTCTCACACATACAGCCCATGAGCATTAACCAGCCTGATAAATGCCCTAATCTGAATCTTTCATTTAAACTGAATCAATTTTAATTCTGTGTTTTAAAGTAAAATCTTTGTACGTATGAATCCTCGTGGGTTTTTACTGTATTTGGCTTGACCGAACTATTACCTTAAAATATGGCTGGATTTGCTGGTGAAGATTAAGTCAGCTAGAAATCAAGAAGTTTCCTATCTCTTATAATGACAGATAATTAAACAGGTTACGCTGTAATTTTATCTGATTTTACACCATCCTTCACCTTAAAACACGACTAATATATAAAGCCCCACCTCCATGAGCTCACAAGAATGTTGAGATTGGCCAGGATTGAGTTCTGTTAAAGCCTGGCTACTTTATTCATTCTGGGTATCTAGGATTTACTTTCAATCGTTCCGTATATTATTATTTTTTTAGGTATTGAATTGAAACTGCTTAAATTCCTAACAGCTTCATTTTACTGGCGGTTCCCATAAGTATGACACATTCAGGTTCAGGTTCTGCTGACTCTGATGTCACTCCATTCAGCACATGTTTAAAGTCTTTAGACACACCATAACTTCTGCATTCAAAGACTGCTATTAAACCAGCCGCTCTTTCTGAAAGCACGCTTAATGTAGCCGCACGTATATTGCAGAGGCGCGGCTTTTAGATACTTAGCGGTAATAGCGCTGAAAGCGGAAAGCGAGCGTCCTCGAGCTCCTGAACAACTACAGCACCATAACTTACTACAAAACATCATTTTAAATAAATACGTAATAAAACAAATACACAACAATTCACAGTATTTGAGTGTAAAGACTAAACCTTCTGATAATTTTACATTTTATAGATGAGGAAAATAAGGATTGAACAGACACTAAAATGTATTAAAGCAAAGCTAAATGTATTTTACTGTATAATTGTAATGTCATTTCTCTTCAGAGTCACTATATCTATTAATATAATTGGGCCACGACGCAGTTTTTAATCCAGTTTTTAATTATAATATTCAAATTTTGTGTGTGTGTGTGTGTGTGTGTGTGTGTGTGTGTGTGTGTGTGTGTGTGTGTGTGTGTAACTTGTCTGAATATTCAGCTATGTTTCTTTAAAATACAGTCCCTTTTGTCCACTTCTTCACTGTAGTGTGTTTATTGCTGAGCATTCACAGCTTAAGAATAGTCCAAGCACAAAGTATGCAGCTGTACAGGTTTTGTTTCTTTCTTTTTTTAGTGGTCACACACACACACACACACACGCACACACACACACACACACACACACACACACACACACACACACACACACGCGCGCGCACACACACACAAATATTTAAATACATAAAAAGATAATATAAGATAATAGCACCAAGTTCATTTAGCTAAATTAAGTAAATAACTAAGCAAATAAATGAGGGAGAAACACTCATTTTAGGAAGGAGGAGTCATTACAGGTGACGTGTCCTTCGGGAATGAGTCGACTCTTTGAATCGGTTTTCACACAAAACTATGCATACACCTGGTTGATAAATGAGGACCATGTTCCAGACAACGTAATAATTCTGGTCCAGATTTTAGCCAGATTTGGTCGGTAGATTTGGCCCAGATACCACAAGGAATTGCTGCCCAGAATTACCCTTCATTTTCTAAAGTCTTGCCCCAGAAAAAAAAAAACTATCATCTTCTGCTTAATCTGTACACTGAGAAAACAGCTATAACTGTGTCACAATTGAGCCAGATTCATCATATTCCATCTAGTGGGGGTTTGATGGTAAAAATTAACATACAAAAAATAAATAAATAAATAAATGATAAATAAAAAAAGCATAGTGACAGAATATATTTAACCTACAAGAAAATATGGCTAAGCAGAACCATGGAGCTGTTACATAAGCAAGGTTAAAAAAGGATGAGGTTGATCTTAAGGGAAAAAAAAACCTAAACTAAATAGAATAATCCAATATGTACAGCAGCCAGTTCAGTACTGAGCCTTTTACAGACTATTGGTGAATGCGTAAGTATATCTGTAAATGAAATCTACACCAAACAATACATTTTCTAATAATGATATACTTTCTAACATTTAGACAAATAAAAACACAAAATATCTCGAGTACTTCGTTCAATAAGACATGGAATATAGATACAGCACTCTCACACACACAGCCCATGTGCTTCAACCTGGATGATAAATGCTATAATCTGACCAACTCATCAAATTTAAAACTGTTTTAAATGAAATTCATCTTATATACCAAAACTGAAAATAAACTGGTTTCTACTGCAGTTGGCTTAAATGAGCACTTATCTTAAAATGTGGCTGAACTTTCTGATGAAAAATAAGTCTGCAAAAATTCAAGCAGTTTCTTATTTCTTGTCATATCAGATCATTAAACAAGTTACACTGTCATTTATTTATCATTTTCTTTAAATTAAGAAAAAGCAGCGCACACAACACCGTGCTTCACCATAAAATAAATGAAGTCCCGCCTCCATGAGCACAGGATTGAGGTCAGGATTGAGTTCTATTAGAGCCTGGCTCCTTTACGCTTATGGGTACCCCGAATGTTTATTATTGATGTCAAAGAAAAACTGTGTTTTCAGAATGTGTCTATTCTCAGGTTATTGTCTCATTTAATGAATGTCAGATATTTCTCAAAAGGCACTTGAAAGCTTTCAGGATTTCCCTGATTTTATGCCTTGATGACTTCAAGATTTGCAATCTACTTGGAACATCTCTAAAAAAGCATAAAATTACTGCAGTTTATTGGGTGCTGGGAAATGTAACAGTAAGAATAACTACTGTAGGAAAATATCAGTTGGAAATACCAGTTGCCATTTCCAAACATTCATTTTGCCGTTAATTGTAATAATCCAGTGAGATTTGTTTGCACCAGGAGTCTGACAACAGCCAGTGCTCCACACAGAGATCTGATCTCATCATCATCCAGTCTGTCTGGAATGACATGAAGAAACAGAACAAACAGGGACAGACTAAATCCAGAAGAACTGTGGCAACGTCTCCAAGATTCTTCAAGAGACCTACCTGCAAAGCTACCTGAAAAACTATGCGCCAGTGCACCTAGGGTAAAAGCTGCTTTAAATGCAAAGGATGGTGACACCAAATGTTGATTTAATTTAGTTAATAGAAGTTATGTGATAAAGAAAAAAATAAATTTTTGACATTATTTTTGACAGTATTCTCATTTTACACCATTTTTCTCAAGTGCCTAAAACTTTTAACAGTACTGTAGCTTTGCAGGTCGGTCTCGTGAAGCATCTTGGAGAAGTTCTTCTGGATTTAGTCTGTCTCAGACTCCTTGTGCAAGCAAATCTCACTGGATTATTACAATTAATGGCAAAATAAATGTTTGGAAATGTCAGCTGATATTTCCTATTGAAACACTACAGAAGAAAGTTAGACATTTATTTATAACTTTATTTATAACTTTATTTTTTTGGGATGCAAAACAAGCTAGGTCCATGTGTGCTGTTTTGGCAAAAACCTCCAAGTCCATCTGTTTGGACAAAACCTAGTTGCAGAATCACTTAAAACGTTGCAAACAATGAAAGGATAATTAAAAATCTAACAATGAAAAAACCAATCAACTCACACACACTTTTACACTGGACGAAAACTTCTAAAAGCTGTCTACTCCAGATGTGGTGTGGGCGACGGCCGCTTTGTCGCATCAAATGTTGACACGAATGCTGCTGTGACACGAGCACAACAGTCATGCTCTGTGTTGTCTCACACACATACACACACACACACTTGGATGCATTATATCACTGTTTATTTTGAATTTTGTCTTAATTTGTCTTTGGCTTTGCTGTTCTTGTCCAGTGTAGACATGTTATTTGTGTGGATCAGTTTCTTCACTGTTACATTTTGAATCTGTCTGACAACTGTCTTGTTCAGAGCGATGGACTTGGAGGTAAAGTTTGTTAAATACCCATGAATTTACTAAGATGAAAAATCTTTGAAGATAAGGCATTTCAATAACATTTTCATTGTCATTAAAGGGAATTTACTGAACCTAAACATAGGAGCCTGATTAAAAAAAAATGCTCCTTTAAAAGAAAATGTGTCAGACGTTGGGTTTTGCATATGAAGTCTTCATATATATATATATATATATATATATATATATATATATATATATATATATATATATATATATATATATATTGTGTGTGTGTGTGTGTGTGTGTGTGTGTGTGTGTGTGTGTGTGTGTGTTTTTGTGCTCTACTGATTAATAAATAACTTCTTGTGGAAGAACAGTGTAGTTAGGGCTACTTCTCTCTGTTCATGGATATGACAAAGTAATTATTAATAGCTTAAATTAAAAAAGGTTTTTGCTTTTGATGATGCTTTTTTCCATTAATACAATTACGTGTTTTCTTATTTCCCAAGGTGTTTTTTTCCATCAGCCCAGAGAAGGGCACCAAAGTGGAGAAGACGAACACAGCCCATCTTCACGTGAACCCAAGAGTCCTTACCTTGATCCAGGATCTTTCAGATCATGAGTGGCGTGATGTCTAAACATGGACTGAAGTCAGGAAGATTTCTGACATTTAATGAATGATGTGCCATGTTCTCAGCTTGAAGGTTTGTTTCAGCTGCTATGCTCAGTAGATGAGTTAAGTTACAGTGTATACAACTGTTATAGTTGCTATTGCTCTATTATTTTCTGATTTGCATTCTTGTATCTCATGTACATTTGTTATACTGATTCCAAGGAAATGCAGAAATCCTTAGTTTTAATGATATTACTGTTATAAATAAAAAAAAACTCTTATTTGTTCTTCAACCATCTTAAGAGAGAAGTCCCTCCATCTTTTCTTTTTCATTTCCAGTAAGATAATCATTAATCTGTCACATGCTCTCTATTGTATTGTTTGTAAAGGAAGTACAGGTTACAAATTTGTGTTGAGAAATGAGATTTTTTTGTTTACTTGTTAAAGGTCAATAAATTCTTCAAAGGGCAAATTATTATTGGATTTCTAAGTCTTTCCATGCAGTAGTTCTTAATGCATAGCTAGCTTTAGCGTTTCAGTATTTCGAAGCCTAATCTGTGTACATTGGGTTATATTTTTCACATTTCTGGTCAAAGTCTATATGGTGGTGCAGTTTATATGAAGCTAAAATGAATGTTTGATCTGTCTGTTTAAAAACAGTTTCTGTTTTCACTTCTCAATTTTACACTTAATATTTATTTGCAGTGAAATCAGATGATATTGAGTCTACACTAAGCGACAACTGTACAATAAAAAACTGTAAATTTTAGTATAAAATGTTCGTGATTCACAAAAACAATATTAATCAAATCAATATTATCAGTAAAGTTGTTTACATTTAAAATGTATTTTTACAGAATTGTTCTGGCAACAACAGCTGCCAAAATGTTTGTAAACAATCTTTTTTACAGTGTAAATTTACATAAATAAAAGTGTTTAAGAATCAATAGTGGTGTGTACTTAATCACAGTAAAATATATAAATTTATTTTGTATTTCTTCACTTATTTTATTCTTTCACAGTATATGATACTTTATATAAATATTATATTTAGATTGTATTTCTGCAGGTTTTTATCATAAAAGTATGCTGTATGTGCATGCTATTAGAAAAAGCTCATATCTGTCTTTTTTTCTTTGTTAAAAAAAAAATATTTTAGATAAAATCATTTACATTACTCTATGTGTATTGTTTTTTTTTATTAATTAAAAAAGTTGCTAGCATTTGTTCTTAGGTTTTGTTTGCTCATCCATTTATGGGACATAATATGACCTCTCTGTAATCAGTAACATTTTTACAATCTCTTTTCTTTCATTAGGGAAATAAAACTGCAATTATTAATCGCACCAATATTATGGATTTATTATTACACATCATGTTACATTCATTTAGTGTATGATTCCTGGTTTATTGTTAACTGGGCCAAATTAAAACACACTGCTCATCCAAAAAAGTCACCTAGGTTTAACTAAGCAAATAGGTAAGAGCCTCCTATTGGATAATTACTGCATGGATGATTATGTTTCAGCTGGCAACAACTTATTTAACCATAACTAATGCATGGAGTAGCTTCTCATTTCTTAAACAACCATGTCGGAAGACACATCCTGTGGTTGTGGAAAAGATATTAATCTGTTTCAGAAGGGTCAAATTATTGGCATGCATCAAGCAAAGAAAACATCTAAGTGAAACTACTAAAATTTGGTTAAGAACTGTCCAACTGTTGCCAGAAAAAAGTACTTGAGTAAAAGAAATTTTGTGAATTTAAACAAGAACACACTTGTACCTGGTATTAAAAGCAAATATACGTTTTATTTTAATGCCACAAACATAGTAAATACATACTTTGGACAACCATCTTCTCCTTAAAACAGCAGTAAAACAATGTATTCCATGTTGGCTTCAACTTTCAGAATATTTAAAATTATTACAATCTTTACCAGAAAGCAACACATTCAATAACCTGAAGAAGATCACACACCATTCTATTAACAAAATGGATTAATCATGAACCAAATGCTTGCAAAGCATAAACATACAGCTTTTTTTTACAATCTTAGATGCACAAAACAAAACTTCCTATAGGAAAACTTAAATGTAGAAATTGTTTTACTCCATTCAAGATGTATTAAACCTGCTTTCTTCATCAGAAGAGAAACTAAAATTAATCTCAATTTACCTTAATCTTATTAATCAACCTTAACATTCCTAAAAAAAAAATTCTCATGTACATCCTGGATGGCCTATGGGTAAGTAAATCATCAGTTATGTAAAGTGAACTACCCTTTTAACACTCTAGAAATTCCTTTTTCAAACAGAAGGTCAAACAAGCGAAAAAAAAAGTTTTATGTAGAGATTGTTAAAACATCTAAATATTAATGAAAAGGTGACATTTTATTTTAGGTACTCACAATGTTTTGTTGGCTGCTCAAATCATTACTGCTATAGTGCAAAACAGTATTTAGGCAAAAAATAGCTTCCTAAGAGTACATCTCTCACATTTAAGTCGTTTTCAACATTAAAAGTTCAAGCATCTTCTAGTGTAGATCCAGATAACTCAAATTTGAAAAGCAATATCAGTGCCAATGTAATCTTCAGACAGCTGTAAAATAAATAAATAATTCTGTCCAACCTTAATCTGCCCTCCATTCATGATCAGCAAGGTCTGCTATGAGTGTAAGGACTCGGGGGTTCACTGCTAGCTGTTTTTTGTTTTTCCTTGATTCAACTTTGGTGCCTTTCTCTGGGTTTATGCTGAAGAAGCACCTGAAAAAGAGAAAGTAATGACTGAATTTGTTGCTCACAAATATAGAGGTTAGTTCACCAAAAAATTAATTCTATCGTCATTTACTTCCCCTCAAGGTGTTCCAAACCTGTAAGAGTTTCCTTCTTCAGTTGAAGATAAAAGACATTTTGAAGAATGTGGGTAAGCAAACAGCTCCTGGATCCCATTGACTTCCATATTATGAGCAAAAAAATTACTATGGAAGTCGATGGGGACTAGAAACTGCCTGGTTAGCAATACTTTTCAAATTGTATTTTGTGTTTAGCTGAAGAAATTCATACAGGAGTAAATGACAGAATTTTAATTTTTGAGTTAACTATACCTTTAACCACAACAAAACATTTGTAAAGAGTATTACTGTAAACAAAGTCATTTATTATTCAACTTTTTTGGAACATGTCGTTCCAATCCCGTAAGACCGTTGTTCATCTTCAGAACACAAATGAAGATAATTATGATGAAATCTGAGAGCTCTCCTCCATAGACAGGAAGGGTACGTAGTAAGGCAGAGAAACGTAGTAAGGACATAGGTAAAACAGTTCACGTGACATCAGTGGTTTAACCGTAATTTTACGAAGCGAAGAGAATACTTTTTGCACACAAAGAACACAAAAATAATGACTTTATTTAACAATTCTTCTCCTCCGCAACACCCTAGCACTGTCGAGAGAGTATCACAACGCATGTGTGTGGTGCTGCTGGTGTCTTGCTCGTGCCTTGTTTACATGCAGAGGAGACCACACGCACGCATTGTGGTGCTCTCTAAAATTATGCTAGGGTGACGCGGAGGACCAGAATTGTTGAATAAAGTTGATATTTTTGTTTTCTTTGCACACAAAATGTATTCTCGTAACTTTGTAAAATCACGTTTGAACCACTGATGTCACAGAGTATTTTGTTGATGTTCTTACTACATTTCTGGACCTGTAGGACCCTTGCTGTCAATGGAGGGTCAGAAAGCTCTTGGATTTCTTGTGACATATCTTAAGTTGTGTTCCAAAGATGAATAAAGGTCTTACAGATTTGGAACGACATGAGGGTGAGTAATTCATGACAGAATTTTCATTTTTGTGTGAACTATCTCTTTAAGTTAGTAACTAAAGAATAGTTTCCATCATCAATTCTGTCATCATTTATTCAACCTCAACTAATTCCAAAACTGTATAAATTTCTTTCTTTTGCTGAACACAAAGGAAGATATTATGAAGAATGTTTGTAACCATACAGTTTTGGGGCACCATTGATTTTCAGATTTTTTTCCCTTACTGTGAAAGTCAATGTTTCCCCACAGCTGTTTGGTTACCAACATTCTTCAAAATATCTTTGTGTTGAGCAGGACAAAGAAATTTACACAAGTTTGGAATAAATTAAGTTTGAGTAAATGACAGAATTTTCAAATTTGAGTGAACAATTCTTTAAATTTTAAATTAAATAATAAATTTTATTCATTCAAACGTACCACATACAATGATGCAGGGTGTTGCTGGTAACTTGTCTACCTCCACATCTTCAACAAGGCAAGACTCTTCCACATAATGAAACATTACCTCTTCCTTTTCATCAAAGTAGACAAGCAGAAGCAGCACCACATCTTTCAAATCTTCACTGCATCCCTCAGTTTGACACCTCATAACATCTAATTTTGCAGCAGTTTGCAGTACTTTTGTCTTCTTTTCTGCACCAACTGTTTCAAGAAAGTGCAGGAGCCACTGTCCCTTTTTATCCAAGCTTTTAAGGAACATCTCCTTCAGATCAATTCCAGTTAGCTGCTTGAAGTGTACGCACATACCAATCTCTTGAAATAGAAAAGGCCAGTTCTCACAAAGCTGTTTTATGCTTGCTCCGTTGTTTATGTCTTTGCGTTGAGAGAAGTATGTTGCCTTCAGAAAGTTGCTAACTTCTTCTGGGTCAGCATTTGTTGTTTTAGACTTGATCTTCATCCTTTCTTGTTTATCCAGCTGGCTCTCTTTAGTCTCATTGAGCGGCATTAATTTAAAATCCCAATTCACACAGCCGTACGTGTCTTGAACCGCTGCCTTTCTTTCAGCAGGAATCTCCTCTGTGTCAGAGTCTTCTGTTCTGCTGCGTTTTCTGATTTTCGGTACATTGGGTGTCTTCACATTTTCTATGCGATTCTGCATCTGCTTGACCAGCGAGTGATACCCTGATCCAACTATATCACCTTCGATAACATCCTGCAAGGATGCAGGGTATTTGGCCACCATCATTTTGGCAATGGCTGTAGAGCTTTGTTTACTGGGACAGTCACATACCTTCATAATTTCAGACACGACAATTCTTACCATATCTCGTCGCAATCTTGGGCTTGGTCTTTTCTTCCTTTCTAAACACTGAGTCAATGCTTCTGGAAACTTCTGCCACGGTATTTTAAAATTGTCAGCCCAGTCTAAAGCAACTGTGGAAGCCTTGCCACATGATGGGGATGATGAACATGAAGATGAACGAGTGCCACTGCTGCTCTCTCTAGAACTTGACAAGCTATCAGCACTTTGTTCTAAAAAGACAAAGGTAAAAAAAAAAAAAGACAATTATTTGATCATTCATGAAACCAGGTTTTAAGAACACTTACATTTTTATACATTATGAAATCATAAGATGAAATGTACTTACTGATCTGGCTCCAGGCAGATACAAGTTTTCTGGCCTGAATGGGTCGTAATGCTGGCAAGAGATCTGCTTCCTGAACATATTGAAAATCTTCAGGTGATGTTACTCCAAGTGAGTTCAGTGTCTCCACAACTGATTGCAGCACCGAGGATGAAATATCTTTGAGTAACTCAGCAATTGCACTGGTTACATTGCTTTGCTCTGATTCATTCATGACTAAAACGGAGAAAAATAATCAATTTGGTGTCTCTAATATTTATTTAAGATATAGTTGGCCCAAAAATGAAATTTCTGTTATCATTTACACACCATCAAACTGTTACAAACCTGTATGAGTTCCTCTCTTATTTTGAACATAAAAGGTATTTTCCAAAAAAAAAAGGAAGAAAAAAACAATAATATAACCAGTTACTGGTGCCCAGTGACTTTCAAAGTATTTGTTCTTAGTACATTTGATTATACACATTTTTCAAAATATTTCTATTATGTTCAATAGAAAGAAACTCTCACAGGTTTGCAAAAGCTTGATGTTGTATAAATGATGACATAAATTTTATTTTTTGGTCAACTATACCTTCAAAATGTGGGTGTATTCAGCTGTGCAAACAAGCAGTGAAATATCAGTTTGGTTTGTATTATTTTAGTTTTAGCATCGATTATCAATACAATCCAATGTTATAACAATGCAGGACTTGTGCTGACCTAATCAGACACTATGCTGTGTTTCAGTGGAACTACCCTACATCCTTGCAACATGTCAATGGGTAATAGTCAGGCAAGCTGTCAATGTTCAGACACTGAACCCTTTCGCTGGTTTTTCTTAGAGAGTACAAATGATACTCAGGAAGAAAATCTGCTATAAACACCCTGGTCAGCAAATCAACACGATCCTCTGTGATAAACATGAGCAAAAGTTCACCAAACTCCACTGTCTCCTCATTTCTAATGACAAACAGTTGGCCCTTTTTGTATACAGTTCCTTTATACTGTATTTCCACAGAAACCCTCGTTTCTGTTTCACTGAAGCTGAACTGACTGACTGCATCTTTGACAGTTTCACTGTAAAGCTCAGAATAAAATGGAGAACTGTCTTTCAGTTGCAAGAATGGGGGACAAGACCCAGCTGTCAAATAGGCCTGAAACAACTGATGCCTTTCCGAAAGGGTGCGACACAAATTTTTAAAATTCTTCAAATATCTGGTACATCTTTTAAAGTAACTATGCTTACTTTCAAATCTCATTGTCCATAATCTAATCAATGGACCAAATTTAAGTATCAGACCTGGATAGTGTCACATGTAATGATGTTTTGGTTTTAGATTTACTTCCGGAAAGGCTGATTTTCTAGACTCCAAGTACTCTTGGATAAGAACATCCAAATAAGCTACCTGTGACACTGAAATTTTCTGAGCACAAATCAGTTCAACAATGTCCTTTAGCTGTAGAGTTAATTGCCAAACCTCATCTGTAGGATCCGACACTATCACCAAGTATAACAGGTAGAAGGCGTAAAAAATTCCAATTTTGAATGGCCTGACCTGCCAGCTTAGGTCCATGAGAATTGACCTCACAAGGTTTTGTGAACACATCAGAACCATTATATTTGAACTGCCTGATTCGACGATTAAGAATTGGGTAAGTGAACCACTTCTTTTTAAAAAAGTACTTGATGTAAAAAGCAACATCATAAGACAACATGCCTTCAAAAATGTCGTGACCTAGGCAAGGTGGCAAGCCAGGTTGGCACACTTTAAAGTTCTTCAAAGAATTGAAAACTGAATCGAACTTTATGCCTTGAACTGTTTCATTTTCGCTCTGTAATTGGTTAACAACAGCACTGTAGCCATCAACAGTGCGTAGCGGACCACATAAATTTGGGTCAACACTCTGGAATTCTTCTTTAGTAATTAGACAGTACCTGCAAAAATAGCTGGACTGACTAAAATTTTCAGTGAATCCACCAATACAGTGGGATCCCAAATTGTCTCCAGCAATGCAGTAAAGAGTGCCTTTTATAACAGACTGATCTGACAAAGTAATTCCATTTTCCTCAAGGTCTTTCAGGTCTGCTAGTAGCTCAGAGAAAACACTTTCATGGCCAAAGTCTTTAAAGTCTTTCTCTCTAAAACAGGCTAACATTTCTCAAATACAAATCGTCAAAATTTTGAATCGAGCCCATTTCACTTACTTCTGACTCACCTGTATTTGAATCCAGGTCAGCAGGACATTGCTCAGTTGAAACAGCTGGTATCTCTGATGCAGTAGGCCGATGTGAATCACTAATGCTGTTAACTGAACAGTTCCTGTGCTTCCTAGACATATGAGATTTAAAAGAGGACTTGATTTGAAAAGCACTTTTGCACCCTCTCACTGGACAGTAAACTGCACGACCTTCCTTTATATGGTTCTTTAAGTGAGTAACAAGACTGTGCACATCCTGGCACTGATGACTACATAGTGAAATATTACATGTCAAGGCCTTATCAGCCACTGCATGTGCAGTCACAGAAGTCGTACAGCTGCTATGGCGCCGATAAAAATGACTCTTAAATGCTACGTAGTTGGAAAACGACTGTTTGCAATCAACTGAGACACATTTGAAAATGGCGCGAGGTTCGTTGCGATGCAGTCTGCAGTGCAGAACATACTCCCTCAGACTTTGCACTGTTAAACAACAAAAGCAGCAAGTGTACATTTTAATGCATGTTTAAAACTTACTCATAGTGAACTCAACTAATAACCAATGCGAGATATCGTTCAAACATGAAGCCAACAGGTCCGCGTTATGTGAGTTACAGTGTGTTAAAGATATGAAAAT
Source organism: Hemibagrus guttatus (assembly GCA_033459395.1). NCBI lineage: Eukaryota > Metazoa > Chordata > Actinopteri > Siluriformes > Bagridae > Hemibagrus > Hemibagrus guttatus. The sequence continues at coordinate 21,781,250 of JAUCMX010000018.1, forward strand.
TAAATAAATGCTTTACATCACAAAAGCTGTATTCAAATAACTAAAACAATTATTAGACTTTTAACTTTACAGAATGAGTTCATTTGTGCTCACCAGAAAGACTTCGCGAAGAAAAAATAATAATTTCAGCAGCTTGCCGAGGTTGATCCGTTGAAATCTAAATGATCATGTAATGTAATTTATGGGAGAGACCAGGGCAGGCCTAAAATAGAGGTACATATATTCTTGTTCACCACATCGTGATTTATTGTAAAAAAAAAAATAAATAATAAAAAAAAAGAACAAAAAAACAGAAGGGTAAAAAAGTTCTGACAGCATGCATTTGTAGTAAACAGTGATTTACTATTAAGTGTTTTTTGTGTACTTTACTTAACAATTTAACGTTGTTTTAGGGGTTTTATACTAAAATAATGCAGTTTTTAAGAAGCAAAAATGCAAAAGTATCACATTTTGTTGTATTTACATTAACAGTATTTAACTGTTAATTACACAGTAAGTTCATGTTTTACCATTTACAGTTTTTTACCGCTGCTATTTCACAGTATTTCACCGTTAAAACTAGGGACATTTTTTACAGTGTGGAAGGATAGTAGGGAACCATCATCTTTGAGGAAGAAATGTGATCGGAAAAAATCTTGAATGATCGTGATCGGCGATCACTTAAAACTTTCACCTTTGGTGAAATCAAATCGTAAAAATACAACAGTAGAACTCACGGCTATGTTTAATAGTGAAAGTAAGAGCATTTCCACACGCAAAGTGTGAAGGGAACTCAAGGGATTGGGACTAAACAGCTGTGTAGCCTTAAGAAAACCACTTATCAGTGAGGCTAATCTGGAAAAAAAGGCTTCCATTTCCTAGGGAGCATAAAGATTGGACTCTGGAGCAGTGGAAGAAGGTCATGTGGTCTGATGAGTCCAGATTTACCCTGTTCCAGAGTGATGGGCACATCAGGGTAAGATGAGAGGTGGATGAAGTGATGTACCCATCATGCCTAGTGCCTACCATACAAGCCTGTGGGGGCAGTGCTATGATTTGGGGTTGCTGCAGTTGGTCAGGTCTAGGTCCAGCAACGTTATGTGCCCAAAGAAAGGTCAGCTGACTACCTGAATATACTGAATGACCAGGTTCTTCCATCAATGGATTTCTTCTTCACTGATGGCATGGGCATATTCCAAGATGACAATGCCAGGATTCAAATTGTGAAAGAGTGGTTCAGGGAGCATGAGACGTCATTTTCACACATGGATTGGCCACCACAGAGTCCAGACCTTAACCCCATTGAGAATCTTTGGGATGTGCTGGAGAATACTTTGCGCAGCTGGCAATGTATTATGTCTAGTTGTATTTAATGCATATAGGAGGAAAAGATGCAGCTCTACAGTATATTACAGCACTGATGGTTTTATATATTATGACAGTTGAAGTCATTTGTTTAGAAACAGATTCATATTTATGTGTTAATGTAGTTATATAGAAAGAGTGGTTAGTTGGAGAGAAAAATAATTAGCTTAAATATTTTATAAACTGACAGGCTGTTTAACCCAAGTTCAGCACTACAGTGTGACATTTAATGAGTTTAGTTCACTCTCAGAAGGCAGATCTTCCACTGCAGCAGTCAGTATTAATTTGCGAGGTGATGGAGAGAGAAGAGCGGAGTGTGCGGACACACATCTCACTGGAGGTACACCATCTCTCTCTCTCTCTTTCTCTCTTTCTCTCTCTCTCTCTCTCTCTCTCTCTCTCTCTCTCTCTCTCTCTCTTTCTCTCTCTCTCTCTCTCTCTCTCTATTCTCAATTGAATGAGCTTTATTAGCATGCCTGTAGTGTTTACAGTGTTGCTAAAGCAGGTAACTGAACTATTGGATTAAGGATCAATAAACATTAAGAGAACAAGATAAAAAGAAAAGAAACAATAATAATAGTAATCACATCAACAATACTATTAAAGAACAATTAAATGAAATCAAATGAAATAGATCCACAGCTTAAAGTTTATCTTATCATAGTTGACCTAGGAGGGAGACTTAGATAGTTCATATTCAGATTGTTGAGGATGTATTTGTTTCCTTGAGGGTTAGTAAAGATTACTTCTTCACCTGTTCATGCATTTAAATCTCCACACAATTCCCTGAGCCTGGAAATGGCTGATGTCTTGTTCAATGTTAGAGAAAATTTGTTTATTAATGTAAGGGGATTCAGTGTGTTAGAACAAAATAATAAATCAGTTCTTTCAGAGGTTGTCAAACAGTAGACACCGGCACCCAGCAGCTGAAGATCCGCAAAAGACAGGCCTAGAGAGATATCCCAATAAAGAGACTAGAGTCTCAGTTTACCAAGATAGCTCCGGTTTATTATGAGAAGGACAGAAGTATTTATACTGTGATACACATACACGTGTGGGAGGGTCATTCTTGCAGAACAAGCACACATTTCACAAGGGAGGTATGCACACAGGGCATGTTCATAAGTATTCGGACAGTTGTAGTAAATGATGAGTATAATGACAGTTCTTTACAGAAAATTCTTCAGAGGATAATTATAAGGTGATTAATCATAATAACACAGTTGCCAGGTGTATTCACAAAGGTATAAGTGAGGTTATATACTGTAAAGTTAAGTCACACAGTGAGTACATAATACATGAGACATAGCTTATCAAAGGAAAGATACAAAAAGAGAGGATTTCATTCTAACAGTTGCCCCCTTTTATTCATAAGATAACACATCGTTGAATAAAAATAAAAATAAGAATAACCACGAAAATAAACATGCCACCTTTTATTCCTTTCTTATCTCCGTAACAGGAGGCTGATAATATGGGACAGGACCAGGAATTTCAGGGTAATATTGAGGATTATGGACCTATAAACCATTAACCATAAAACGGTTAATGGAATTGGTAATACAGGTTTGTATAATAGAGCAACAACAAGATATTTTAAAAGTTTCTCTGTGGCCTCAGCATCAGAGAACAGAGAGACCAGTATAAATAGAGAGCAAAAATACGTGGTAAAGAATGCGGTCAGAACACCAAAGAGGGGAGAATTCTGTGGATGAAAGCGAGGAGAACTAGAATTCCTAGTAACTGTCCAGAAAGAGGAAGTTTTAATACATTCAATGTGATATTGGCAAAGTATGTTCATATATGTACACAATCACTAATTATAAACCCGAGGATGCTGTGCAGAAGGGTTTATTGAAGCACAATAATCTTTGCAACGATATAGTCCTGTATTATTATCTAGATAGTGAACAAGTAATGAAGATTGTATAATATGAATGTTGGTATGATGAGGATGGGTGCGCCGGGGGCGCCGTACATACCACTGGACACAACACTCCAACACAGCGATAGCCTCGGAGTTACCTGCCCGTGACTTTAAGAGGTTAATGATGGCCTGAAGATATTGTGGGCTGATGCGGGAACGTGCAGGGAATTCTTGAGATCTAGATGGAGAAAGCCAAACCCCTCGTTTATCGGGCAGTTGACTTATGATTTGATGAATGAGGTGGTAGCAGCCCCGCTGTCCCGTGTATGGAAAGACGTAGAATGCGTGGTGTGTGTGTGGTAGGAATTTAGAAGTAGACAGAAGAGCTCTAGGAGTTGAATACATATGTTGTGGCAGCAATGGACAGCAGAGGTAGAAGACGAGCCAGTTAGTTTGCGTCTGTCTCAGCAGCACAGCTGGGAGAGTTCAGCTGTGTGGGCTCAGGCTGGTTTCCGGCCCTCACCGTCGGTGCTCACCACCAGCGCGCTTCAGCTCCTCTTCCGCACTCTTTCATGCTCGCCAGGCGTGTTCTGCACAGAGAATGAGTTATACAGACAAAACATTTACATAACAGATTTCAATCTCATTGCGTGGATCCACTGTGGAAAAAGATCAGTTAATACAGCAGTGCGGGTGACTGCCACCACCTCGCACGGTCCTTCATAACGCGGTTCTCCTAATTTTGCTGGTTTCAGTGATTTAACCAACACCTGGTCCCCAGGCTGATAGCTATGGGTAGGAGAAGGGTTAGGTACACATTGTTTATTCACAACTTGTTGCTGTAAGCGAGAGAGCGTATCAACAAGAGCAGAAGCATATTCATCCATGTGAACATCTAATTCTGTGCCAGCTATGACGCTCTGATCCTTGCGCCATGGATTGGGAAAGGGTCTACCAAAAATGGGTTCGTGTGGTGAATAGCCCCTGCTATTTGGAGTCATTGGAATGCTGGCCAGTACTGAAGGCAAAAGATCAGGCCAATTGGTTGAGCCACGTGTCTGTATGGCCTTAGTTAATCGGTCTTTAATGGTACGGTTCATCCTTTCCACGATCCCAGAAGATTGGGGGTGGTAAGGAATGTGAAAGTGCCAAGATAATTGTAGATATTTACATAAATCCTGTGTAAGCTTAGATGTGAACGGCGTCCCTTTGTCTGAGTCTATTGAGAGAGGTATGCCATAGCGTGGAATGATTTCTTTAGCGAGTATTCTGACAACTACTTTTGCATTTTCCCTAGCGCAGGGAAATGCCTCAACCCACCTACTGAATTTGTCAACCAGAACTAGAACATATTTGAACGGTCCATGTGCTGGCATATGAGTGAAATCTATCTGCCATTCTTCAGAGGGACCCGTGGGAAGAGGAAGTGTGTCGTGCTTACTCTTACTTTTTGTCACATTGTTCTGTGCGCAGACGAGACACCTGAGACAACTGAGTCAATGCGAGCAGCCAGATTAGAGATGCAGAAGGTTTGAGACATATCGGTAATCACCCCCCTTCATGCGCGATGTGAAACACCGTGAAACTCGCGCACAAGAAACGGAACGGAGGATTCAGGTAGACAAAGATGGCCATCAGGGAGAACCCAAAGACCACGTGAGTCAACATCAGCATCACATTTCTGCCAATACTCTGTAGTACTCTGTAATACTGTAATACTGGAATACTCTGCCAATACTCTGAAGGGGTAGCAAAGGATTGGAGCTCAGTGAAATCAATTGAGGGGATCACAGAGCTAACCAGGGAACATGTAGAGATTGTATGGGAGGTGTCAGAAACAAAAGGCGCCATGTGTCCTGCCGCAGCGGCTAACTTCGCAGCCCTATCAGCATGAGCGTTACCCAGCGCTTCAAATGAGTGGTCCTTCGTGTGAGCCTTAACTTTACAGATAGCCAAGGACAAGGGAAGGAGACAGGCTTGCATGAGGTCTGTAATAAGTGAGGCGTGCGAGATAGGCTTACCTTCCGCGGAAACAAAGCCGCGGGTTTGCCATATTCGGCCGAAATCATGCGCGACTCCAAAAGCATAGCGCGAGTCAGTGTAAATGGTGACGTCCTTTTCAGCAGAAAGAATGCAGGCTCTAGTGAGCGCTACAAGTTCCACAGCATGAGCAGAATTAAAAGGAAGAGCACAGGATTCTAAAACAACACCTTGCTCATCACAGACCGCATAGCCACACAAAAAGAAAGAATCAGACGGTTTAGAACAGGAACCATCTACAAAGAGAGAAGTGCCTCCCTGAAGTGGGGTCGACTTAAGGTCAGGCCTAATGCTAGTGTGAAGAGTGATCTCATCTAGACAGTCATGTTCGGAGAGGAGTGGATCAGACAGAAGTGCGTTATCAGAAGGAGACTGTGAAAAAAGAAAACGAAGTAGAGCATGAGCGTGGGTGTCAAGGGAGGATGTGGGTTTAATCTCAAGGTTAGCAGTGGAACAAAGAACAGTTTCATAACCAGATCTGCGCTGTGCAGTCATGTGTTGTGTTTCCAGGTTTTTCAGAATGTATTTGACCTGATGGGGAGTGTGTAAAACCAGAGGGTGAGAAAGGACGATTTTTTCAGCATCCAGAACAGCCAGTGCACAAGCAGCCACAGCCCGCAAACAGGGAGGGAGGCCAGCAGCCACAGAGTCCAGTGTCCTAGATAGATATGCGCAAGGACGCAAACCAAAACCGTGCTCCTGAGCCAATACAGCACAAAAAGTCCCGCCATGTTCTGCAACAAACAGATGAAAAGGTTGAGTGTAATCCGGGAGCCCCAAGGCGGGGGCACGCATGAGGGAATGTCTCAGAAAGTCAAAGGCCTCCTTCATTTCAGCAGTCCAAATCAGGGGCTGCGACATAGGAGCCTTATGATCAATTGCAGCACGTAAAACCTTGTCATGAAAGGAACAATCAGGAATCCATTGTCTGCAGTAATTAATAAGGCCCAAAAAGGCCATCATAGCATGTTTAGTCATTGGTTTGTGGGAGCGGTAGATAAGTTCCACACGCTCAGGAGAGAGACGCCGGGTACCTTGAGTGAGAATGAAACCCAGATATTTGACCTCCGTTTTGCAAAACTGGAGCTTGCTGAGAGACACCTTGAAGCCTTGTTGGGCCAGCCGGTTGAGGAGGGACCAGGTGGCCTCTTTACAGATGTCAGCAGTTTCAGCAGAGATGAGAAGATCATCAGCATATTGGAGAACCACAGCCCCTTCCGGGAGAATCAGGTCCTGTAATGAGGAATGAACAACTGCAGAGAAAATGGCAGGTGAGTCAATAAAGCCTTGTGGTAATCTTGTCCAGGTATACTGAGCCCCCCTGTGTGTGAAAGCAAACAGCGGGGAGACAGGGACACTGAAAAATGCAGAACAAAGGTCTACAACAGAAAAATGAGAATGAGAATGTGGAATAGAAGACATGATGCCCAAAACATCAGGCACAACTTAATCTTTCTCAAGTCCTGGGTAAAGCGCCACTCACCATTAGGTTTAGGAACTGGATTAACAGGGGTGTTGTAAGAACTGTGAACAGGAACAACAACACCTTGATCTAGAAGGGCGGACAGGATCTTGTTAATACCACGGGCCTTGTCTTCGGACAGAGGATACTGTTTAACAAAAACAGGATGCAGGTGTTTCAATTTTGCAACATAAGGTTCACACTGTACAAAGCCCACATCGTCCTTGTGCATGGCCCACAAAGAGATAGGCAATGTTTTTTGCAGGAGTGAAAGGTCCTGTGCATCAGTTGTTTGTGTGTCTGCGGTTTGGGCAACTGCCAGAGCAGCGCAGTTCGCAGAAAAGGGAGAATGGTGTATGTGAGAGTTATGTGTCTGTGTGGGTGTAGAAATCACAAGCTTAGAGCCTGAGAAGGTCAATGTCATGTGTAGACGAGACATAAGATCTCTTCCGAGGAGGTTAAAAGGGCAATCTTTCATGTACACAAAAGTGTGATGGAAAAAGATAGAGGTATCAGAAGGACAGCGAACAGTGAGTGGAGGCGTAAAATAATTTACCTGAGGCACCCCTTCTATTCCCACAGAGTCGATAGTCTTATTGGATAAGGGACCCACGAATTCCCCCCCTACTGATGATCTAGTGGCCCCAGTGTTTATGAGAAAAGGAAGAATTTGTTCATTAATTTCCAACTCGATTAAAGGTAAATCACATAAGGCTGGAGAAGAAAATGAACACGATAGCATAGAGGGGTGCAGACTCTGTGGGCAGCCCTAGCGCTGATGCTGAAAAGGGTTGTTCTGATTAGCCTGGCAAGGCTGCTGCAAGGATTGAGGTGGAGGAGGGGGAGGCAGGGAAAGTTGGGACTGAGAAGACTGCTCCTGTTGAGCATCTGCGCGGGCTTGGCGCTGCTTAGTGTGACAATCACGAGCCCAATGTCCCTTTTTCTTACAAAGGTAGCAATAATCATTTCCCCACTGTCCCCGTCCCCCCTGTTGATAATTAGGCGTTTGATTACTCTGCCAGCTATTTGAACCATTTCTATTATTCTGCTGATGTTGAGGGCGCTGTCGAGGTTGCTGGGAATAATCTGCAGCACAGAACTCTACAGAAAAAGCAAATTGCTTAGAGTCAAATAAACCATCAGATTCCTAGTAGTCTGGATAAGGGTTTTCACAAAATGTATGGGGTTATCTTTAGGATTGGGTAAGATATCTAGGATGTCTTTAAGATCTGAAGCAGATAGGGAATAAATGGTTGGCTTACTTCCACCTTGTACAGTAAAAATGCATGCAGCATTCGTGGATTTAAGAGAGGGAGGATCAATTGCCGACCCGGTATCAGGGCCATCAGTCTTCAGCCCCTCGTCTTCCTCAGACGAGGGTTCTGAGTCATCATCCCTAGAGGATGGAATTCCAGGAGCAGAGGCTCCAACAGTCTTCCCTTTGGAAGACATCACTGATGGTGCAGCTGCATTGGGCATGCTTTTAACCCCCGGGGCGCTTACGAGGCAGCACATCAACGTAAACCTCATCATCTCCCTGTCCTTCATATATTATACAAAAAGCCATACCAAGATATTCAGGCTTAAAGCTACCACGTCTAGGGAAATTCCCCATCTGAGGAATGCTTTCAGACCATCCCGCCAAATTATCAACAAATGGAGTGCACTAATAGCCAAAACCACAATGCTCCATCCAGTCCCTTGGGTTTCTTCTGGATGGGGCTTAGGGTAGTCACTACTACCTTGACCCATGATTAAACTTAAGAATTTGGTACACAGGCACAGAAGGTAAATGTTCACAGAATATCACAGAAACCACCACCGAAAGGGAAAACCACCAGATGCTTCTCTTACAGCTGCAGGGTAACCACAAAAGCTCAGTGCACAGTTACTCAAACAAATTTTCTATGAAAGTCTTCCGCTTGACCTCGTCAGAAGCGGGAATACAGTCGACAATACAAACTTTCTATAAAAAATCTTCCGCTCGACCACGTCAGA
>JAUCMX010000018.1:21790460-21817535 GCA_033459395.1 Hemibagrus guttatus
GTGTACAGGGAGAAGAATAGAGGAGAAAGAACACAGCCTTGTGAAGAACCAGTATTTCATGGTCTGTGAGACAGACATGTTTATCCCAGTCTCACATGCTGCTTCCTGTCAGTCTGTGATCCACCTACAGGTGGAATTAGGCATGCTCAGTTCCTGGGGAGTCTAGGTACTGGGAACACACCAAGGAAGCCATCACTGATGGCATCTTGAAAGATCTAGATGATGTAATAACTCTATATCTTTGCTTTAACATTCTTAGTTAATCCTGGTGATAATTTGCAAGATTTAGTTGAGTAATTAAACCTTTGGCAAGTGCACTTGTAGCTGGGGTTAATAAGCATTAGCATCTGAGTGGGACACTAAGGTTAATCATAAGCCCTGTAGCAGTGATTTTCATCTGAGTTTTCATGTAACAGGATATTAATTGCAATTGATTGAGTTCCATGTAGAATGATCTGTGCTTTAACACATTATGATGCTGTCATCAGTGTTGTTTTGGTTAGTGCAAGAGGGATGTTCATATTTCTAACCAGGGTTCACTGTGACAATCGTAAACTGAATTAAAGAGTGAAACTTCTAGGGTGAACTCAGTTCACATGCCTAGAACTGCGATTCACTGATTTTGTTTTCATATATTTTGCAGAGAAAAAGATAAATATTAAACCTTAAATATGTAATTCCTCATGGAAGTTACTGCCTATGCCCTGGAGTTATTCCATCACCCATTCATTCATTCATTTTCAGTAAGTTTTTTATCATGTTCAGGGTCATAGTGAATCTGGAGCCAAACTGGTAAACTCACACACACACACTCAACAAAAGTGACACGTGTATTTTCACCTTCAACAGTATTTCTGTTGTGAAAAGTGTACTTGAGTATCTTGTTCTATAACACATGGAATTAGATTAGAAATTAGATTAGAACAGCACTGTCTCACACATACAGCCCATGGGCATTAACCAGCTGATAAATGCCCTAATCTGAATCTTTCATTTAAACTGAATCAATTTTAATTCTGTGTTTTAAAGTAAAATCTTCGTATGTACCAAAACTGAAAATAAATATATTAGGTAAAAGAAAGAGCTGGTCTCGTGGGTTTTTACTGTATTTGGCTTGACCGAACTATTACCCTAAAATATGGCTGGATTTGCTGGTGAAGATTAAGTCAGCTAGAAATCAAGAAGTTTCCTATCTCTTATAATGACAGAATAATTAAACAGGTTACGCTGTAATTTTATCTGATTTTACACCATCCTTCACCTTAAAACACGACTAATATATATAAAGCCCCACCTCCATGAGCTCACAAGAATGTTGAGATTGGCCAGGATTGAGTTCTGTTAAAGCCTGGCTACTTTATTCATTCTGGGTATCTAGGATTTACTTTCAATCGTTCCGTATATTATTATTTTTTTAGGTATTGAATTTGAAACTGCTTAAATTCCTAACAGCTTCATTTTACTGGCGGTTCCCATAAGTATTACACATTCAGGTTCAGGTTCTGCTGACTCTGATGTCACTCCATTCAGCACATGTTTTAAAGTCTTTAGACACACCATAACTTCTGCATTCAAAGACTGCTATTAAACCAGCCGCTCTTTCTGAAAGCACGCTTAATGTAGCCGCACGTATATTGCAGAGGCGCGGCTTTTAAGATACTTAGCGGTAATAGCGCTGAAAGCGGAAAGCGAGCGTCTCGAGCTCCTGAACAACTACAGCACCATAACTTACTACAAAACATCATTTTAAATAATACGTAATAAAACAAATACACAACAATTCACAGTATTTGAGTGTAAAGACTAACGTTCTGATAATTTTACATTTTATAGATGAGGAAAATAAGGATTGAACAGACACTAAAAATGTATTAAAGCCAAAGCTAAATGTATTTTTACTGTATAATTGTAATGTCATTTCTCTTCAGAGTCACTATATCTATTATATAATTGGGCCACGACGCAGTTTTTAATCCAGTTTTTAATTATAATATTCAAATTTTGTGTGTGTGTGTGTGTGTGTGTGTGTGTGTGTGTGTGTGTGTGTGTGTGTGTGTGTGTGTGTGTGTGTAACTTGTCTGAATATTCAGCTATGTTTCTTTAAAATACAGTCCCTTTTTGTCCACTTCTTCACTGTAGTGTGTTTATTGCTGAGCATTCACAGCTTAAGAATAGTCCAAGCACAAAGTATGCAGCTGTACAGGTTTTGTTTCTTTCTTTTTTTAGTGGTCACACACACACACACACACACACACACACTCACACCACACACACACACGCACACACACACACACACACACACACAACACACACAAATATTTAAATGCATAAAAAGATAATATAAGATAATAGCACCAAGGTTCATTTAGCTGAATTAAGTAAATAATTAAGCAAATAATTGAGGGAGAAACACTCATTTTTAGGAAGGAGGAGTCCATTACAGGTGACGTGTCTTCGGGAATGAGTCGACTCTTTGAATTGGTTTTCACACAAAACTATGCATACACCTGGTTGATGAATGAGGACCATGTTCCAGACAACGTAATAATTCTGGCCCAGATTTTAGCCAGATTTGGTCGGTAGATTTGGCCCAGATACCACAAGGAATTGCTGCCCAGAATTACCCTTCATTTTCTAAAGTCTTGCCCCAGAAAAATATCATCTTCTGCTTAATTGTACACCGAGAAAAACAGCTATAACTGTGTCACAATTGAGCCAGTGTTACGGGTGTAGGCCCTGTGTTGGGCCACTAGGGGAGTTTCCAGCAGGGTTGTGTCATGTTGTGTTTTGTCATTGTTTTCGTTCATGTCATGTGCTTGTGTTAGCCCCGCCTTTCCTATTGTTTCCTGATTGTTGCTCACCTGTCCCTACCTGAATACCTGATTATGCTTTTGTGTATATATAGCGGCATTTCGCCAGGGTTCGGGGGCTGGTCGTCGTCTTTATGTAGCGTCTACGTGTGGTGTCGGTTTCGTGTGTTCATGCTTGTTTTAAGTTCAATAAAACCACCTGTCTTTCGTCTATCTCCGCACTGGGTCTGTTACTTCATGCCATGGACACCGGAAAACGTGACAGCCAGATTCATCATATTCCATCTAGTGGGAGTTGATGGTAAAAATTAACGTACAAAAAATAAATAAATAAATAAATGATGAATAAAAAAAGCATAGTGACAGAATATATGTAACCTGCAAGAAAATATGGCTAAGCAGAACCATGGAGCTGTTACATAAGCAAGGTTAAAAAAGGATGAGGTTGATCTTAAGGGGAAAAAAAACCTAAACTAAATAGAATAATCCAATATGTACAGCAACCAGTTCAATACTGAGCCTTTTACAGACTATTGGTGAATGCGTAAGTATATCTGTAAATGAAATCTACACCAAACAATACATTTTCTAATAATGATATACTTTGTAACATTGACAAATAAAAACACAAAATATCTCGAGTACTTCGTTCAATAACACATGGAATATAGATACAGCACTCTCACACACACAGCCCATGTGCTTCAACCTGGATGATAAATGCTATAATCTGACCAACTCATCAAATTTAAAACTGTTTTAAATGAAATTCATCTTATTTACCAAAACTGAAAATAAATTGGTTTCTACTGCAGTTGGCTTAAATGAGCACTTATCTGAAAAGGTGGCGGAACTTTCTGATGAAAAATAAGTCTGCAAAAATTCAAGCAGTTTCTTATTTCTTGTCATATCAGATCATTAAACAAGTTACACTGTCATTTATTTATCATTTTCTTTAAATTAAGAAAAAGCAGCGCACACAACACCGTGCTTCACCATAAAATAAATGAAGTCCCGCCTCCATGAGCACAGGATTGAGGTCAGGATTGAGTTCTATTAGAGCCTGGCTCCTTTACGCTTTATGGGTACCCCGAATGTTATTATTGATGTCAAAGACAAACTGCGTTTTCAGAATGTGTCAATTCTCAGGTTATTGTCTCATTTAATGAATGTCAGATATTTCTCAAAAGGCACTTGAAAGCTTTCAGGATTTCCCTGATTTTATGCCTTGATGACTTCAAGATTTGCAATCTACTTGGAACATCTCTAAAAAAGCATAAAATTACTGCAGTTTATTGGGGTGCTGGAAATGTAACAGTAAGAATAACTACTGTAGGAAAATATCAGTTGGAAATACCAGTTGCCATTTCCAAACATTCATTTGTGCCATTAATTGTAATAATCCAGTGAGATTTGTTTGCACCAGGAGTCTGACAACAGCCAGTGCTCCACAACAGAGATCTGAATCTCATCATCATCCAGTCTGTCTGGAATGACATGAAGAAACAGAACAAACAGAGACAGACTAAATCCAGAAGAACTGTGGCAACGTCTCCAAGATTCTTCAAGAGACCTACTGCAAAGCTACCTGAAAAACTATGCGCCAGTGCACCTAGGGTAAAAGCTGCTTTAAATGCAAAGGATGGTGACACCAAATGTTGATTTAATTTAGTTAATAGAAGTTATGTAATAAAGAAAAAAATAAATTTTTGACATTATTTTTGACAGTATTTCTCATTTTACCCCATTTTTCTCAAGTGCCTAAAACTTTTAACAGTACTGTAGCTTTGCAGGTCGGTCTCGTGAAGCATCTTGGAGAAGTTCTTCTGGATTTAGTCTGTCTCAGACTCCTTGTGCAAACAAATCTCACTGGATTATTACAATTAATGGCAAAATAAATGTTTGGAAATGTCAACTGATATTTCCTACTGACACATTACAGAAGAAAGTTAGACATTTATTTATAACTTTATTTATAACTTTATTTTTTTGGGATGCAAAACAAGCTAAGTCCATGTGTGCTGTTTTGGCAAAAACCTCCAAGTACATCTGTTTGGACAAAACCTAGTTGCAGAATCACTTAAAACGTTGCAAACGATGAAAGGATAATTAAAAATGTAACAATGAAAAAACCAATCAACTCACACACACTTTTACACTGGACGAAAACTTCTAAAAGCTGTCTACTCCAGATGTGGTGTGGTGCGACGGCCGCTTTGTCGCATCAAATGTTGACACGAGTGCTGCTGTGACACGAGCACAACAGTCATGCTCTGTGTTGTCTCACACACATACACACACACACACTTGGATGCATTATATCACTGTTTATTTTGAATTGTGTCCTTAATTTGGCTTTGGCTTTGCTGTTCTTGTCCAGTGTAGACATGTTATTTGTGTGGATCAGTTTCTTTACTGTTACATCTTGAATCTGTCTGACAACTGTCTTGTTCAGAGCGATGGACTTGGAGGTAAGTTTGTTAAATACCCATGAATTTACTAAGATGAAAAATCTTTGAAGATAAGGCATTTCAATAACCTTTTCATTGTCATTAAAGGGAATTTACTGAACCTAAACATAGGAGCCTGATTAAAAAAAAAATGCTCCTTTAAAAGAAAATGTGTCAGAACGTTGGGTTTTGCATATGAAGTCTTCATATATATATATATATATATATATATATATATGTATATATATATATAATATATGTGTGTGTGTGTGTGTGTGTGTGTGTGTGTGTGTGTGTGTGTGTGTGTGTGGTGTTTTTGTGCTCTACTGATTAATAAATAACTTCTTGTGAAGAACAGTGTAGTTAGGGCTACTTCTCTCTGTTCATGGATATGACAAAGTAATTATTAATAGCTTAAATTAAAAAAAGTTTTTTTCTTTTGATGACGCTTTTTTCCATTAATACAATTACATGTTTTCTTATTTCCCAAGGTGTTTTTTCTCCATCAACCCAGAAAAGGGCACCAAAGTGGAGGAAGACGAACACAGCCCATCTTCACGTGAACCCAAGAGTCCTTACTCTTGATCCAGGACCTTTCAGATCATGAGTGGCGTGATGTCTAAACATGGACTGAAGTCAGGAAGATTTCTGACATTAATGAATGATGTGCCATGTTCTCAGCTTGAAGGTTTGTTTCAGCTGCTATGCTCAGTAGATGTGTTATGTTACAGTGTATGCAACTGTTATAGCTGCTATTACTCTAGTATTTTCTGATTTGCATTCTTGTATCTCATGTACATTTGTTTATACTGATTCCCAAGGAAATGCAGTAATCCTTAGTTTTAATGATGTTACTGTTATAAATAAAAAACCTCTTATTTGTTATTCAACCATTTTAAGAGAGAAGTCCCTCCATCTTTTCTTTTTCATTTCCAGTAAGATAATCATTAATCTGTCACATGCTCTCTATTGTATTGTTTGTAAAGGAAGTACAGGTTACAAATTTGTGTTGAGAAATGAGATTTTTTTGTTTACTTGTTAAAGGTCAATAAATTCTTCAAAGGGCAAATTATTATTGGATTTCTAAGTCTTTCTATGCAGTAGCTCTTAATGCATAGCTAGCTTTAGCATTTTCAGTATTTCAAAAGCGTAATCTGTGTACATTGGGTTATATTTTTCACATTTCTGGTCAAGATCTTTATGGTGGTGCAGTTTATATGAAGCTAAAATGAATGTTTGATCTGTCTGTTTAAAAAATCTGTTTTCACTTCTCAATTTTACACGTTAATATTTATTTGCAGTGAATTCGGCTGATATTGAGTCTACACTAAGTGACGACTGTACAATAAAAAATTAAATTTTAGTATAAAATGTTCGTGATTCAATTCGATATTAATCAAATCAATATTATCAGTAAAGTTGTTTACATTTAAAATGTATTTTTACGGAATTGTTCTGGCAACCACAGCTGCCACAATTTTTGTAAACCAAATTTTTTACAATGTAAATTTACATAAATAAAAGTGTTTAAGAATCAATAGTGGTGTGTACTCAATTATAGTAAAATATATCAATTTATTTTGTATTTTCTTCACTTATTTTATTCTTTCACAGTATGATACTTTATATAAATATTATATTTAGATTGTATTTCTGCAGGTTTTTATCATAAATGTGCTTTTTATCATAAAAGTATGCTGTATGTGCATGCTATTTGAAAAAGCTCATATCTGTCTTTTTTTCTTTGTTAAAAAATATATATATTTTAGATAAATCATTTACATTACTCTATGTGTATTGTTTTTTTATTAATTAAAAAAGTTGCTAGCATTTGCTCTTAGGTTTTGTTTGCTCATCCATTTAGGGGACATAATATGACCTCTCTGTAATCAGTAACATTTTTACAATCTCTTTTCTTTCATTAGGGAAATAAAACTGCAATTATTAATTGCACCAATATTATGGATTTATTATTACACATCATGTTACATTCATTTAGTGTATGATTCCTGGTTTATTTGTTAACTGGGCCAAATTAAAACACACTGCTCATCCAAAAAAGTCACCTAGGTTTAACTAAGCAAATAGGTAAGAGCCTCCCATTGGATAATTACTGCATGGATGATTATGCTTCAGCTGGAAACAAGTTATTTAACCCTAATTAATGCATGGAGTAGCTTCTCATTTCTTAAACAACCATGTCGGAAGACATCCTGTGGTTGTGGAAAAGATATTAAGCTTTAGTTTCAGAAGGGTCAAATTATTGGCATTATTATTAAAAATTATTTATTAAATTATTATTAAACACTGGAAGGATAGTGGGGAACCATCATCTTTGAGGAAGAAATGTGGTCGGAAAAAAATCTTGAATGATCGTGATCGGAGATCACTTAAAACTTTCACCTTTGGTGAAATCAGATCATAAAAAAAACAACAGTAGAACTCACGGCTATGTTTAATAGTGAAAGTAAGAGCATTTCCACACGCACAATGTGAAGGGAACTCAAGGGATTGGGACTAAACAGCTGTGTAGCCTTAAGAAAACCACTTATCAGTGAGGCTAATCTGGAAAAAAAAGGCTTCCATTTGCTAGGGAACATAAAGACTCTGGAGCAGTGGAAGAAGGTCATGTGGTCTGATGAGTCCAGATTTACCCTGTTCCAGAGTGATGGGCGCATCAGGGTAAGATGAGAGGTGGATGAAGTGATGCACCCATCATGCCTAGTGCCTACCGTACAAGCCTGTGGGGGGCAGTGCTATGATTTGGGGTTGCTGCAGTTGGTCAGGTCTAGGTCCAGCAAACGTTATGTGCCCAAAGAAAGGTCAGCTGACTACCTGAATATACTGAATGACCAGGTTCTTCCTCTAATGGATTTCTTCTTCCCTGATGGCATGGGCATATTCCAAGATGACAATGCCAGGATTCAAATTGTGAAAGAGTGGTTCAGGGAGCATGAGACATCATTTTCACACATGGGATTGGCCACCACAGAGTCCAGACCTTAACCCCATTGAGAATCTTTGGGATGTGCTGGAGAATACTTTGCACAGCTGGCAATGTATTATGTCTAGTTGTATTTAATGCATATAGGAGGAAAAGATGCAACTCTACAGTATATTACAGCACTGATGGTTTTATATATTATGACACTTGAAGTCATTTGTTTAGAAACAGATTCATATTTATGTGTTAATGTAGTTATATAGAAAGAGTGGTTGGTTGGAGAGAAAAATAATTAGCTTAAATATTTTATAAACTGACAGGCTGTTTAACCCAAGTTCAGCACTACAGTGTGACATTTAATGAGTTTAGTTCACTCTCAGAAGGCAGATCTTCCACTGCTGCAGTCAGTGTTAATTTGCGAGGTGATGGAGAGAGAAGAGCCGAGTGTGCGGATACACATCTCACTGGAGGTACACACATCTCTCTCTCTCTCTCTCTCTCTCTCTCTCTCTCTCTCTCTCTCTCTCTCTCTTCTCTCTCTCTCTCTCTTCTCTCTCTCTCTCTCTCTTTTCTCAATTCAATGAGCTTTATTAGCATGACTGTAGTGTTTACAGTGTTGCTAAAGCATGTAACTGAACTATTGGATTAAGGATCAATAAACATTAAGAGAACAAGATAAAAAGAAAAGAAACAATAATAATAGTAATCACATCAACAATAGTATTAAAGAACAATTCAATGAAATCAAATGAAATAGATTCACAGCTTAAAGTTTATCTTATCATAGTTGACCTAGGAGGGGAGACTTAGATAGCTCATATTCAGATTGTTGAGGATGTATTTGTTTCCTTGAGGGTTAGTAAAGATTACTTCTTCACCTGTTGATGCATTTAAATCTCCACACAATTCCTGAGCCTGGAAATGGCTGATGTCTTGTTCAATGTTAGAGAAAATTAGTTTATTAATGTAAGGAGATTCACTGCTTGAGTTGCTAAGTATATATATTTTTATTTTTATTCATATGTAATTGTCTTCTTGTTTAGCCATTTCAATTAAATTTGTATATTCTTATTTAAACTAAATTATTACGCCCCCTGATTTTCTGCCCTGTGTGACTCTGGGAGATTTTTAGATGTGACTGCCAGTTCTCCATAACCTGGGGGACAACCTGTGGGCGTGTCTCCTTTGTCCCATGGCTCCTGCACAATAATAATGTCAGAGTTGTTCATTTCTTTTAGAAATTCAGGGTTTGTACTTTACAGTCCAAAAGGTGAGGATCGTAGAGTTCAAAGTGTTTAATAAAGAAGAACAGAGAGAAGATCCTGCAGAGGAAACTGACCAAGGTGCTTGCTGTAAGGACACACCAACTTTACTACTGAGTGTGTGTGTGTGTGTGTGAGCTGGATGTGAATCTATGATGAGAGGTGTCTGCTGAACTGCCTTACTGTGTACTTGGGGGAGGACGTCGGCCAACTCATTAAAGACTATCTGGTAAGCATTTTGGCATGAATCACTAAAGCCTTAGAAATGAAAAATGTTATTCTTATTGAATTGACAAATCTGACTTCAAACCTACACACTACTCACAAAAAGTCAGGGATATTTGACTTTCAGGTGAAATTTCAGAATGCACCTAAAATGCACAATAATCTTTACAGGTGAACTTAATTGGACCTTTTCTAAACTCTTAAATGCACATGTCCAACTGTTCAATGTTTCAGTACTTATTGCACAGCATACTGTTCTCTAACAAGGTGATTAACCGCAAAAATTATAAGAAGTGTCTGATCCATGACCACCGACCACTAAATGTTCTGGTTCAATGACAGTTTGTATTTAAACAGTCCTGTTGTCCAGCTGTTCACATTTTGACATCAAGAGACCAAGATGCCACCTAACAATAGTTATTGAGATGTTGACATGTTTTGTTGTGGTATATCCACCACTGTTGTTAGCTTTTGTTTCAAATTGTTTGAGGTGAAGAAATTAGCATTGCATGCTTCTACTTAATAAATGCCTTACTTTCATGATATAATATAACTGTAGCATGAACGTTTTACATTTTCCATAAATTTCACCCGAGAGTCAAGTATCCCTAATATTTTGTGAGTAGTGTATGTCCCCAGGTCTTACCAATGTCTATGCCTCATCTATGTGCTAAACCTGAGCTAGCCAAGTGAGCTCAGACACACGTTTGAGGCTCTGCAGAAAATATTTATGGAAATGGAGCCCAAAAAAAAAGTCACACAGGGTTTTTAGTGTCAGTCTCGAGCTTTAAACGTCTGATAAGTCTAAGATTATACATTTGGATACAGCATGTTTCATTCTATTTTAGTGCTTGTGTTCAAATACAACATAGTTTCATTTGAATTGAGAGTGAAGTAATTCAGCACAGGTCTTTATTTCTCATTTTGTCTGTTTTAAGTATGCTACTAAAATATTAATACCTTTTGTGTATTATACCAGCAGGTGGTGGTCACTAATGTTGCCATGTTTTTAATAGGGATAGTGTTTATGCAATTCTTAACAGATAGAACATAACACATCTCAAGTTTCAAACTAAAGCAGAGATGTACAGTTTAACTTGATAATATTTACGTGATGGAAAAAATGACAGAAAAAATGTCATCCAAAGACCATAATTGACATGATGCACTTTTTATTTTTCTTCTTTAAGTGTTTTGTTGTGCACTACACTTTATGTTTCTGGATTTAAAATGCATTTTGTGTTTTGTTTACTTCGTTTTATGATGTATATTTTAAAATACAGAAATAATGTGTCTTTGGAGGAGAACTTGACTGTCTATTTAGTGTTATGTTAATTAAATTTGCCTCTAATAAAACTATTATTTTAATCTGAAGTAAAAAAACACTTGTAATGTATTAGTACATTTTTTGGTTGTGTTCATGTTCATATTTAAGTTGTTTGAAAGCAGAAAACTACACAAACTTATAGTGTAGATTTTTGGATTTAAGTCAGGACAAGATATTGATTTAGCTACAGTTATTCATTTTAGTTTGTACAGAATCACACTTAACTTGAGGAAAATTAATAAGATAACTTGAAACAAAATTACAGCAATTAGTTGTTTCCAAAGTAAAAAGGTACATTTGGATGTAATTAATTTTTAAGTTTTATAAAGTGAAATAAAGTTGTTACAAAGCAGTTGCATTGGCCTATTCCTTTGTGATAAATTCAGTTTTTTATCATGTGTGGATGCAAATATTTAGCATTGGGGAAAATTAGAAGAATTGATTAACACACAGTCAAAATAAACATAAAAAAGTTAGAAATATGTTTTAAGTAAAAAAAAAAAAATAGCTGTAAAAAATTGGAGCAATTTTAAGTTGATCAAAAGTAAGTTTTTTTTTTTCAGTGTATAGAAATGTAAAGTTGTGTAACATCCATGTCTTTCCAGTGAATCAAACAGCTCAGTTTAACTCAGCAGTAAGAGACTCCCAAAACATTCGTTTGTTTTAAAATATACTTTATTGTTTATAAAATCTACATTGATAAATACACTAAGATTAATGACCTTAATATTATTATTAATCTAGTGTACATTAGAAAGAACCAACAGCCCATCATTTTAAGTAGCAAAGTTCACCCAAAAAAGCTCTAATCATATTTACAAGCAAACCTGAACCTGTAAATCATGCAAGTAAACAGTAATCATCATGACTTCAGGTCACAGGATACAGTCACATTCTCTCAGTCACAAGACACTAACAATCACTGCCTGCAAACCTGTTAGCTATAAACTTCAATCCCTGTTAGATACAATACCTGTATCTGCATGATTATTTACATTGTGCTGCTGCCACATGATTGGCTGATTGGATAATTCCTAATAAAGTGGTCAGTGAATGTATACTATAAAGGTATAAAAAATATTCAAACATATTACAATAATAAACAAATATTAAACAGAGAAATAACAAACCATCAGAAACTATATTATACACACCAGTTAGTTCTGGTCCATTGATGTCTGTAGAATTTTATCCAGTTTAATGTGTTATAACTAAATGAGTGATGTGTTTATAAACATCTTCTCTATTCCCCAACATGCAGGAACACCGGAGTCTTCATCACACACACAGATATTCACTACAGGCTGAATAGAAAAGAAAAAGATGTGAATTAATCAACAGAAAGTGGACTGTGGTACTTCATGATCAACAGCATGTAATCATCTCTGCTCCAAGAGAAACATTATCATCTCCTGTTTATAATGAATCATTCAACATTTCTTCATTCTTACTAACATCTGTGTTCTAACATTTAGCTAGAACAAATGAGAACTTCCACAAGTTCTAACAGGATCATGAGCAGATATTTAGCCATCACATCACTGCTCTTATCCAATCACAGGAGCTTGTTTTAAATAACCAACACTACTGTGTCATTTAGCTCTTGTTTCTACATTTCTATTTAAGTGCAGACTTTAAGAAGAAGCTGAGGTGAATTTTACAGGAATGACAGAAGACACAATGTTCATGTACAATCACTCTCATGCACTCATTTGGGACATTTTGTAGACTCTGTCTGAATCCCTGTTTTCTGCCTTCACATGAATTTTAAATCAACACACTTTACTGAACACAAAACAGCATTAAAGACAATTGTTAGAAACATTCACATTAAATAGAATATAGTGACATTTTCTAAAACTGCTTTTATTTCCTAACCTGATAATCTCATATTTATTGGAACTAAAGAGAAATGTACAGAGTAATGATAATGAGGTTGAACTTTTATTAAAAGGTCATTACTCACATCAGAGTCTGTAGTTTGTAATGTTTATCATTCTTAAGAGCAGAGAGACTCTTCACTCCTGAGTATCCTAGATTATTCCCGTACAGATTCAGTTCTCTCAGGTGTGAGGGGTTTGATCTCAGAGCTGAAGTCAGAGCAGCACAGCCTTCATCTGAGACACCACAACCACACAACCTGTAGAGAGAGACAATGACACACACGTCATCAACAGATTTTTTATTATATAAGGTAGAATTAACACTGAGCAATATAGAAAAGGAAAGGAAAGGAAAGAAAAGAAAAAGTCAGCGGTCACTCAAAAGAACTTACATGACTGTAAAAAGTGACCAATGAGATGAAAGAGGTTTGTTCATTTACCAGTTGTTTATGTGGCATGAACACACACACACGCACGTTTTCTGGGATTTTGATAATAAAGTTTAAAAAATATCAACTTACAAATAAAACAATAGAGAGAGAGAGAGAGAGAGAGAGAGAGAGAGAGAGACAGAACCCCAGACACTTCAACTAAACACTCACACTCAGAGAGAGTGAGAAATTCCAACAAACACACCCTGACCTACATGTTAACCAAAACAAAACCAAAAGATCTGCATGGTTCATAGATTTCCAGAATTCTTCCATCAGGAGCGTGGAGTGAGACAGGGGTGCTGCCTAATCCCAACACTCTTCATTATATATATATATATTAATGAACTGGCCTCCATATTAGATCACTGAGAGCACCCGGTCTCACTTTACACCACTCAGAGGTCAAATTCCTGCTGTACGCAGATGACCTATTATCTTTCACAAAAGATCCAGATGTCATGGAAACACAACACAGTTCACCAGAGGAACACACAACACAGAAAACTACAAAGAGTACAGCTACTTAGGACTGAAACTGAGTTCCACAGGAAGTTTCCGTCCAGCAGTGACTGAGCTGACCGCGAAAGCATGCAGGACGTTCTACACAATCAAAACACACACTCACATTCACATCCCAATTCCAATCTGGATCAAATTATACCCATCAATAATCCAACCTATTCTGCTGTATGGGAGTGAGGTCTGGGGGCCACTTACACACCAACATTTACACAATGGGATAAAAACCCAGCTGAAATCATGCACACACAGTTCTGTACATCCATTCTACACACACACACACACACACACACACACACACACACACACAACCGAGCCGAATCAGGCTCATTCCCACTGCTCCTAAACCTAAAAAACACAGTGACCCTCAGAGCTATCCCTACAAACACAGTGACCCTCAGAGCTATCCCTACAAACACAGTGACCCTCAGAGCTATCCCTACAAACACAGTGACCCTCAGAGCTATCCCTACAAACACAGTGACCCTCAGAGCTATCCCTACAATCACAGTGACCCTCAGAGCTATAACTACAAAGCCCTGCAGGTCCAAGAGCTGAGCATAGAGAAGAGTCTCCTCACCCGGCTGGTCCTGACCCTCAGCTCACTAACACACACTAAACACAAACACCAGCACAAAGTAAAATGCAGTGATATCTGACCCTAACTGGACTGTAGCTGAATAGCTGAGCACAGTGACTGACCACCAACACAGAACCAAGCTAACTAAATACAGACTCAGCACACACACTGGCCATGGAGACGAGCTGCTATAAGAAATCATGGCTCTCTACAGAGCAGAGAGTGTGTACACAGTGGAGACAGAGCTGCCACTTTCTAACAGACTGTAAAAAAAGTTCAGTTCTCTCTCCTGACCAACACTGACCAACTGTTTATTCTGTTAGGAGACATGAAGGGAGAGCTGCATTTTAGCAGGACAGTACATATCTGTCTGTCACACACCTGAGGGACACTGAGTAACACCCCCAAACAGATCTGGCAACCCTGTTCATAGCAGCTAGATGGAGACGTACTGAACAAACATTCACTGACAGAATAAACACTAGTTCAGCTTTAACAACAATAACAATGCAGCTTTTGTAAGCTCCTCTTGTTTGCTCTTTTGCTTATTTAAATATCTACTTTTCTATTGTAACTGTTGACCTACAGAATTATTATTATTATTATTATTATTATTATTATTATTATTATTATTATTATTATTTATTATCATCTCCATGTCACTGCTGCTTTTAACCCCTGCAGCTCACACAGTACATTTAGTTTGTGTCTCAGCTGCAGTGTGTGTGATTAGTTACAGTGTTTTAGTAAATTTCAGTCATTTCAGACACATTGCATCACATCAGAGTCTGTGAAACATCATCAGTGTGCAGTGAAAAGAAACAATCTTCCTCCTCAGGACATTGATGATGAAGATAAAACTTCTGCTTCAGTCTCACTATTAGAGAATGTGTCTTACTGAGGAGCAGGTCATGTGACTCTCAGAGAGATGATCTTACCCCAGTGTCTCCAGTTTACAGTGAGGATTCTCCAGTACAGCAGAGAGACTCTTCACTCCTGAGTCTCCTAAATTATTCCTGGTCAGAATCAGTTCTCTCAGGTGTGAGGGGTTTGATCTCAGAGCTGAAGTCAGAGCAGCACAGCCTTCATCTGAGACACCACACTCACACAACCTGTAGAGAGACACAATGACACACTCTTCACTGGTTGTACACAGAGATGTTTCTCTAGAGTTTGATCACTACTGGAGCACAGAACACACAAGAACTTCATAAAAATATTTGAGAAGAAATTGTTTTACAAAAAAAACAGCAAAGCATTCAATTCTGGTGACTTTATGAGAATGTTTTTTTTTTAAATCATATTCTGTGACAAACATTAATGTAAGTACAGGTGCATTTCAATTAATTAGAATGTCATGGAAAAGTTCATTTATTTATTAAATAAATTCACTGCACACAGACTGAAGTAGTTTAAGTCTTTGGTTCTTTTAATTGTGATGATTTTGGCTCACATTTCACAAAAACCCACAACAAATCTCAACAAATTAGAATATGGTGACATGCCAATCAGCTAATCAACTCAAACACCTGCAAAGGTTTCCTGAGCCTGCAAAATGGTCTTTCAATTTGGTTCACTAGGCTACACAATCATGGGGAAGACTGCTGACCTGACAGTTGTCCAGAAGACAATCATTGACACCCTTCACAAGGAGGGTAAGCCACAAACATTCATTGCCAAAGAAGCTGGCTGTTCAAAGAGTGCTGTATCCAAGCATGTCAACAGGAAGTTGAGAGGAAGGAAAAAGTGTGGAAGAAAAAGATGCACAACCAGCCGAGAGAACTGCAGCCTTATGAGGATTGTCAAGCAAAATCCATTCAAGAATTTGAGTGAACTTCACAAGGAATGGACTGAGGCTGGGGTCAAGGCATCAAGAGCCACCACACACAGACGTGTCAAGGAATTTGGCCACAGTTGTCGTATTCCTCTTGTTAAGCTACTCCTGAACCACAGACAACGTCAGAGGCGTCTTACCTGGGCTAAGGAGAAGAAGAACTGGACTGTTGCCCAGTGATCCAAAGTCCTCTTTTCAGATGAGAGCAAGTTTTGTATTTCATTTGAAAACCAAGGTCCTAGAGTCTGGAGGAAGGGTGGAGAAGCTCATAGCCCAAGTTGCTTGAAGTCCAGTGTTAAATTTCCACAGTCTGTGATGATTTGGGGTGCAATGTCATCTGCTGGTGTTGGTCCATTGTGTTTTTGAAAACCAGTCACTGCACCCGTTTACCAAGAAATTTTGGAGCACTTCATGCTTCCTTCTGCTGACCAGCTTTTTGAAGATGCTGATTTCATTTTCCAGCAGGATTTGGCTCCTGCCCACACTGCCTAAAGCACCAAAAGTTGGTTAAATGACCATGGTGTTGGTGTGCTTGACTGGCCAGCAAACTCACCAGACCTGAACCCCATAGAGAATCTATGGGGTATTGTCAAGAGGAAAATGAGACACAAGAGACCAAAAAATGCAGATGAGCTGAAGGCCACTGTCAAAGAAACCTGGGCTTCCATACCACCTCAGCAGTGCCACAAACTGATCACCTCCATGCCACGCCCAATTGAGGCAGTAGTTAAAGCAAAAGGAGCCCCTACCAAGTATTGAGTACATGTACAGTAAATGAACATACTCTCCAGAAGGACAACATTCATTCATTCATTGTCTGCCGCTTATCCGATCTACACTCGGGTCACGGGGAGCCTGTGCCTATCTCAGGCGTCATTGGGCATCAAGGCAGGATACACCCTGGACGGAGTGCCAACCCATCGCAGGGCACACACACTCTCATTCACTCACACAATCACACACTATGGACAATTTAGAGATGCCAATCAACCTACAATGCATGTCTTTGGACTGGGGGAGGAAACCGGAGTACCCGGAGGAAACCCCCGAGGCACGGGGAGAACATGCAAACTCCACACACACGGCGGAGGCGGGAATCGAACCCCCAACCCTGGAGGTGTGAGGCAAACGTGCTAACCACTAAGCCACCGTGCCCCCAGAAGGACAACTATTCACTAAAAATGTTTTTTTATTGGTCTTATGACGTATTCTAATTTGTTGAGAGAGTGAATTGGTGGGTTTTTGTTAAATGTAAGCCAAAATCATCATAATTAAAATAACCAAAGACTTAAACTACTTCAGTCTGTGTGCATTGAATTTATTTAATACACGAGTTTCACAATTTGAGTTGAATTACTGAAATAAATGAACTTTTCCATGATTTTCTAATTCATTGAGATGCACCTGTATGTGCTGCAGATGATTTCTTTAGTTAAATTTTACATTTTCACTCGCTGTAAAGGGCTTTGTTAAAATTGTTTACATACACACTTTTTTTACCAACACAATTTAAAAGAAAAATCTATAAAAAAAAAACCAAAAAACACCTTAAATCAACAACTAGTATTTTTCTGAGTAAACTAAGTAACTAGTCCCTAAATGAATAAATCTCTTCAAAACTCTTTCAGCGATGACTAAATCACACACAGGTTTAGAAGAGTTTAGAAATGAGAAGAAATCATCAAGCATTCTTTTAGCAGCTAACAAGCTAACATTATCCATCAAATCTGTAGTAAATTAGATCTGGAAAACAGGATGTGGTCATTCAACTAAATCCACATTCACATCCTCCTCATTAACACAGAGATAAGTGTTAGTCTGCTAGTTTCCTCTCCTCAGTCCTCAGCTACAATGTCAGATTATTAATTATGTGTACTAACTGCTCACATCTGTACTTTATTCACTATAGTCACTGTGTACCATTTTATTCTATTCTTAATTTTAATTTAATTTTATTCTACTTTTATGTCACACACAGTTGAAAAGCATTTCATACTGTATGGTTGTGTATGTGACCAAAAAAATTACATTTTGAAATGTTTTCAGTAACTTCTCCCTGCTTCACATCTCCACAAAATCTGTGTTTTTAATCAGTGTTCACATGAACAGATGTTTGTTGAGAAGATCAGACTGTCAGTAATCAGACCTAAAACAGGATCAGACTCTAATTAGTTGTTGGAGAAGTTGTTAGTTCATTGGTGTATTTTTTAAAGCCAGACTGTGAAAGTGTAAATGGTTTATTCAGTATTGACAAGAACAACTGTGACTGTGTTTTATTTATACAGAATGTCTTTATCTATTATTATCACCTGGATGAAGATTACACCATGATTTATCATTAATGTCTTAAAATATCATCTTACTCCAGTTTCTCCAGTTTACAGTGAGGATTCTCCAGTACAGCAGAGAGACTCTTCACTCCTGAGTCTCCTAGATTATTCCTGGACAGATCCAGGTCTCTCAGGTGTGAGGGGTTTGATCTCAGAGCTGAAGTCAGAGCAGCACAGCCTTCATCTGAGACACCACACTTACACAACCTGTAGAGAGACACAATGACACTGTTCATCAACAGATTTTTATTATATAAGGTAGAATTAACACTGAGCAATGTAGAAAAGGAAAGAAAAGGAAAGAAAAGAAAAGAAAAGAAAAAGAAAGCGGTCACTCAAAGAACTTGCATGACTGTAAAAAGTGACCAATGAGCTGAAAGAGGTTTGTTCATTTACCAGTTGTTTATGTGGCATACACACACACACACACACTTTCTAGGATTTTGATGATAAAGTTAAAAAAACACAACAAGAGAGACAGAACCCCAGACACTTCAGCTAAACACTCACACTCAACTCTCCACTCATGCAGTTCATGCAGAGAGAGAGAGAGAGACAGACGGAGAGACGGACAGACAGAGAGAGAGACGGAGAGACGGACAGACAGAGAGAGAGAGTTGAGAGAGCAGGACAGAAGATCCTGGAGTTAATTCAGCTAAACACTCACACTCAACTCTCCACTCATGCAGTTCATGCAGAGAAAGAGAGAGAAAGAGAGAGAAAGAGAGAGAAAGAGAGAGAGCGAGAGAGAGAGAGAAAGAGAGAGAGAAAGAGAAAGGGAGAGAGAAAGGGAGAGGGAGAGGGAGAGGGAGAGGGAGAGGGAGAGGGAGATATGAGAGAGAGATATGAGAGAGAGTCATGCTTCACGTGAGCTCTTAAACTGTAGTAGTTTGGTCAGCTCTGGAGTAAACCAAACCTAACAAGGACTACATCAAATTGAAGATAAAATCCAGAGGAACATTTGGATAACTGTGAAAACTACAAACTGGTTCATTTTCTTCCAACTCTGGAGGACAGACACTGACAGCAGCTTGGAGGACGAGCAGGACAGAAGATCCTGGAGTTAATTCAACACCCAGAAAAAGAGAAAAACAACAGGCAGGACTGACCCATCATCTACACTGTCTTATCACAAAGAAAAAACAAGATAAGATTATTTGTTTATTTATTTATTTTAATGCCTAAATAATCTTTAATCTTATATTTTAATTATTAGTAATTATAAAGGGAGCCCCCCTCCCCCCATCACATATCCACAAAGTGTAAAGAGTGTAAAGGACAAGAAAGTCTATAAATACAGCCTGCTGAAGAACAACCCCGAGACTTTAATGGCAGACTTTACACAAAAAGGGGACAGATCCATCATCACTAATCTGCTTCACTAACCAGAAGACTGTAAAGCTTGGCACAGTGCTGTCTCTAAATATTACAAAAGTATTAAGAAACAGGGCATCTGCAATAGTAGACAAATCCAAATCCATGAAGAAGAGGACAATAATAAGGCTTTTCTAACTGTAAATATTTACCATAATGGAACCATAATGTTCCAGGGAAAGGAAGCTCGCATCAGTTCTGTCCAGCTGTTGTCCAATTTCAACAGCCTCAAACTACTGGCAAAAACTGAGAAACAAACAGAAGTAAGCAGCCATGCTATAAGAGGCTATGAAGCCTAGAAGTCAGAAGAGAAGCTAGAAGGACAGGAGCAAGACCCTAATGACTGTGATTCCCAGCTGGAGCAGTCGGTCACTCAGATCAGAAACAGTCTCTCCCTACAAGAGGTAGAACTGGTAGAACTCAGGGAAACAATGCTTTCATATACACCATCCAGTGAGCGTGTACAACACCTGGAGAACAACCTCAATCATCTCACACAAGAGTTTAAAGCCAGTGTTGAGGAGCTGAGAGGAAAGATTAGAGAACTGCAGCAGGACAGGAAGACTCTGTTCAGAGAGCTAAATTCAGTCAAGAGGGAGCTGCTCCTTAGAGAAGGAGAAATAGAAAGACTGAGAGAACGGACAGAGAGCCCCATACAGACCTGCAAGCAGCAGTCCAGCCCACTCACCATCCAGACACCAACAACCCCCAACACTCCAACAACAGCAGCTCCACACACAACACAGACAGAGACCCCAGAGATCCCTCAAAAGCAAGAAAATATGCCCCAGAATGACCCCAAAGTGGTCATCTTGATTGATTCAAAGGCAGGTTCATCAATGAAAAACAGCTCTTTCCTAGCCACAAAACATAAAAAATCTGGTGCCCCAGAACAAACAATGCCTTACAACAACTGTGCAAGGAAAAGCTGGGTCAACCTAGCCACATCATCCACGTGGGGACGAACGACCTGAGAGCAAGAGCGAGTGGCAGAATCGGTGAGACGCATGGCCATTAAAGCAACACAAACTTTCCCTAAATCAAAACTCGTTATTTCCACAATCCTACCCAGATCAGACTTTCATATCACGTGGATGTGCTGGAATGCCAAACATTCACCTGGCACATCATCCCACACTGAATACTCACCACCTCCATGACCACATCCATCTCCGTAAAGACAGTGTTCATGTGTTCGCTAAAAACCTTAAAGATGTTGCCCTGGGCCGGCTCCATGTCAGCCCCCCAAATAGTACCAGAGCGACCACCATCCCTCAACACGTTAGATGCTTTTTGCCATTACAAAGCAGTGCTTCTACACACTCAGCTGAGATCAAC
The DNA here is from genome assembly GCA_033459395.1 of Hemibagrus guttatus. Classification (NCBI taxonomy): domain Eukaryota; kingdom Metazoa; phylum Chordata; class Actinopteri; order Siluriformes; family Bagridae; genus Hemibagrus; species Hemibagrus guttatus. The sequence goes on from JAUCMX010000018.1 coordinate 21,811,771, forward strand.
ACTACAGCCTCCACCCAAAGGCCCGCATCTTATCACCAATCCACTTTACACCCTCACCCCCACCCAAGGCCTCACCACTCGCATGTCTTCCCTCTACACCTATATTCTGGGCCCCACCACACACAACCTGGACCTCCACACTTCACACCCTACCACCATCAGCCTGTACTGCAACACCCAAGACCCCAGTTCACTGCACCCAAAGGCCCTACTCCCTGAGAACATCATGTGCAAAAACACAGGAGACCCTGAACAGCTTCAGTAAGGAGTGACAGAACAACAACAAAGCAGCAGCCTGATCCACACTCCAACCGGACTGAGCAACAGGAGCAACCTGCTCATTTCACAGCCCAGAAAGAACAGAACCACACTAACCTGGGGGAGATCAAGGACATGCTCAGAATAATATGTACACGGTTGGACCAGTAGCCATGAGTAGAAGAGAGACAAAAAGTAAGGTTAAAAAAAAGTATAGTAAATTTATGAATTTGTATAGTGTTTATGTATGTACAGTGGGGCAAAAAAGTATTTAGTCAGTCACCAATTGTGCAAGTTCTCCCACTTAAAAAGATGAGCGAGGCCTGTAATTTTCATCATAGGTACACTTCAACTATGAGAGACAGAATGAGAAAAAAAAATCCAGAAAATCACATTGTCTGATTTTTAAAGAATTTATTTGCAAGTTATGGTGGAAAATAAGTATTTGGTCAATAACAAAAGTTCATCTCAATACTTTGTTATATACCCTTTGTTGGCAATGACAGAGGTCAAACGTTTTCTGTAAGTCGCCACAAGGTTTTTACACACTGTTGCTGGTAGTTTGGCCCATTCCTCCATGCAGATCTCCTCTAGAGCAGTGATGTTTTGGGGCTGTCGCTGGGCAACACGGATTTTCAACTCCCTTCAAAGATTTTCTATGGGGTTGAGATCTGGAGACTGGCTAGGCCACTCCAGGACCTTGAAATGATTCTTACGAAGCCACTCCTTCGTTGCCCGGGCGGTGTTTTTGGGATCATTGTCATGCTGAAAGACCCAGCCACGTTTCATCTTCAATGCCCTTGCTGATGGAAGGAGGTTTTTACTCAAAATCTCACGATACATGGCTCCATTCATTCTTTCCTTTACACGGATCAGTCGTCCTGGTCCCTTTGCAGAAAAACAGCCCCAAAGCATGATGTTTCCACCCCCATGCTTCACAGTAGGTATGGTGTTCTTTGGATGCAACTCAGCATTCTTTCTCCTCCAAACACGACAACGTGAGTTTTTACCAAAAAGTTCTATTTTGGTTTCATCTGACCATATGACATTCTCCCAATCCTCTTCTGGATCATCCAAATGCTCTCTAGCAAACTTCAGACGGGCCCGGACATGTACTGCCTTAAGCAGGGGGACACGTCTGGCACTGCAGGATTTGAGTCCCTGGCGGCGTAGTGTGTTACTGATGGTAGCCTTTGTTACTTTGGTCCCAGCTCTCTGCAGGTCATTCACTAGGTCCGCCCGTGTGGTTCTGGGATTTTTGCTCACCGTTCTTGTGATCATTTTGACCCCACGGGGTGAGATCTTGCGTGGAGCCCCAGATCGAGGGAGATTATCGGTGGTCTTGTATGTCTTCCATTTTCTAATAATTGCTCCCACAGTTGATTTCTTCACACCAAGCTGCTTACCTATTGCAGATTCAGTCTTCCCAGCCTGGTGCAGGTCTACAATTTTGTTTCCGGTGTCCTTTGACAGCTCTTTGGTCTTGGCCATAGTGGAGTTTGGAGTCTGACTGTTTGAGGTTGTGGACAGGTGTCTTTTATACTGATAACGAGTTCAAACAGGTGCCATTAATACAGGTAACGAGTGGAGGACAGAGGAGCCTCTTAAAGAAGAAGTTACAGGTCTGTGAGAGCCAGAAATCTTGCTTTTTTGTAGGTGACCAAATACTTATTTTCCACCATAATTTGCAAATAAATTCTTTAAAAATCAGACAATGTGATTTTCTGGATTTTTTTTCTCATTCTGTCTCTCATAGTTGAAGTGTACCTATGATGAAAATTACAGGCCTCTCTCATCTTTTTAAGTGGGAGAACTTGCACAACTGGTGGCTGACTAAATACTTTTTTGCCCCACTGTATGTATGTGATTATATATATATATATATATATATATATATATATATATATATATATATATATATATATATATATATATATATATATATCTTCTTCTTTCGGCTTCTCCCCTCAGGGGTCGCCACAGCGAATCATCTCTCTCCACCTATCCCTATCTTCTGCATCCTCAACCCTTGCACCCACTAGCTTCATACCCTCATTAATTACATCCATATACCTCCTCTTTGGCCTTCCTCTTTGCCTCCTGCCTGGCAGCTTCATGTCCAACATTCTCCTACCAATATACTCACTCTCCCTCCTCTGAACATGTCCAAACCATCTTAATCTGTCCTCCCTAACTTTGTCCCGCAAACGTCCAACATGAGCTGTCCCTCTGATGTACTCGTTCCTAATCCTGTCCAACCTTGTCACTCCCAAAGAGAACCTCAACATCTTCAGCTCTGCTACCTCTAGCTCTGACTCCTGTCTCTTCCTCAGGGACACTGTCTCTAAACCATACAGCATGGCCGGTCTCACCACTGTCCTGTACACCTTCCCCTTGATTCTCGCTGATATTTTCTGATCACACAGAACTCCCGACACCTTTCTCCACCCATTCCAACCTGCCTGCACTCGCTTCTTTACCTCTTTCCCACACTCTCCATTACTCTGGACTGTTCACCCCAAGTACTTAAACTCCTGTACCTTCTTCACCTCTTCACCCTGTAACCTTACTGTTCCACTTCCCTCCCTTTCATTCACACACATGTACTCAGTCTTACTACGACTGACTTTCATTCCTCTTCTCTCCAGCGCAAACCTCCACCTCTCCAGGTTTTCCTCCACCTGCTCCCTGCTCTCACTACAGATCACAATGTCCTCTGCAAACATCATTGTCCAAGGAGACTCCTGTCTGACCTCCTCTGACAACTGGTCCATCACTATAGCAAACAGGAAGGGGCTCAGAGCCGATCCCTGATGCAGTCCCACCTCCACATTGAACTCCTCTGTCTGACCTACAGCACACCTCACCACTGTCCTGCACCACTCTGACATACTTCTCTGCCACTCCTGACTTCCTCATACAGTACCACAGCTCTTCTCTTGGCACCCTGTCATACGCTTTCTCCAAGTCTACAAACACACAGTGCAACTCCCTCTGACCATCCCTATACTTCTCCATCAAAATTCTCAGAGCAAAAATTGCATCCGTTGTGCTCTTTCTGGGCATGAAGCCATACTGCTGCTCACAAACTTCCACTACCTTCCTTAACCTAGCTTCCACTACTCTTTCCCATACCTTCATTGTATGGCTCATCAACTTTATCCCCCTATAGTTACTGCAACTCTGCACGTCACCCTTATTCTTAAAGATCGGCACTAACACACTTCTTCTCCATTCCTCAGGCATCCTCTCACTCTCTAAAACCCTGTTGAACAAACTAGCTAAAAATTCCACTGCTGCCTCTCCCAAACACTTCCAGACCTCCACCGGGATGTCATCAGGACCAACTGCCTTCCCACTTTTCATCCTCTTCAAAGCCTTCCTGACTTCATCCTTTCTAATCTTATCTACTTTCTGTTCCACAGAGTTCACCCCTTCTACTCTTTTTTCCCTCTCATTTTCCTCATTCATCAGCTCCTCAAAGTATTCCTTCCATCTCCTCTGTACACTCTCCTCACTTGTGAGCACCCTTCCATCTCTATCCTTAATAACTCTAACTTGCTGCACATCCTTCCCATCTCGATCCCTCTGCCTAGCTAACCTGTACAAGTCCTTCTCTCCTTCTCTAGTGTCTAACCTAGTGTACAACTCGTCATATGCCTTCTGCTTGGCCTTAGACACCTCCCTCTTCACTCTGCGCTGTAACTCCTTGTATTCCTGTCTATTCTCTTCAGTCCTGTCCATGTCCCACTTCTTCTTGGCTAACCTCTTCCTCTGGATACTATCCTGAACTTCCTCATTCCACCACCAAGTCTCCTTATCTTCTTTCCTCCTTCCAGATGACACACCCAGCACCTTTCTCCCTGTCTCCCTGATCACTTCTGCTGTAGTTTCCCAGTCATCTGGCAGCACTACCTGACCACCCAGAGCCTGCCTCAACTTCTGTCTAAATTCCTCACAACATTCCTCCTTTTTCAGCTTCCACCACTTGGTTTTCTTCTCTATCTCTGGCCTCTTCTTCTTACAGACCATCAGAGTCATCCTACACACCACCATCCTATGCTGTCTGGCTACACTCTCTCCCACTACCACTTTACAGTCACTAATCTCTTTCAGATTGCCTCTGCTACATAGGATGTAGTCTACCTGTGTTCTCCTACCTCCACTCTTGTAAGTCACTCTATACTCCTCCCTCTTCTGAAAATAAGTGTTAACCACACCCATGTCCATCCTCTTAGCAAAGTCCACTACCATCTGTCCTTCAAGGTTCCTTTCCTTAACTCCAAACTTGCCCATCACCTCCTCATCACCTGTGTTCCCCTCGCCAACATGTCCATTAAAATCCGCTCCTATCACCACTCTCTCACCCGTGGGAATACTCTCCATCACCTCATCTAATTCACTCCAGAATCTCTCTTTCTCCTCTAACTCACAACCTACCTGTGGGGCATAACCACTAACAACATTCAACATCACCCCTTCAATCTCTAACTTCAGACTCATCACCCTGTCTGACACTCTCTTCACCTCCAGGACATTCCTCACAAACTCCTCCTTCAGGACCACACCTACCCCATTTCTCTTACTGTCCACACCATAATAAAACAGCTTGAATCCTGCTCCTATACTACGAGCCTTGCTACCCTTCCACCTGGTCTCCTGTACACACAGTATATCCACCTTCCTTCTCTCCATCACATCAGCCAGCTCTCTACCTTTCCCTGTCATAGTACCAACATTCAGAGTTCCTATTCTCAGTCCTACACTCTTACCTTTCCTCTTCTCTCTCTGTCTGTGCACTCTCCTCCCTCCTCTACTTCTTCGACCAACAGTAGCCCAATTTCCACCGGCACCCTGTAGGTCAACGGCGCCGATGGCGGTCGTTGTTAACCCGGGCCTCGACCGATCCGGTATGAAATTCGTACTGACGACTCGCATGATTAAATTTGGCAATGTTTTACGCCGGATGCCCTTCCTGACGCAACCCTCTCTATTTATCCGGGCTTGGGACCGGCACAGAAGTCACTGGACTGTGACCCCCATGGCTAGATTTTTAATCCATGTATATCCGGACTCGATAAACATCCCTCACCACTTTGCTTCATCAAGAAGTTAGCCGAATCAATGAAGAGCTTACAATCAGGAAAAAAGTCAGTTACTACCACATTTCTTTTACCTTTTGTACTACTAAATTGTTTGCACTCTTTCTAAACTACATCCACTCTCTTTCCTTGCTCCATGTCCCATTGATTCCACAACTTCTGCCTCTCTATAACTAAAAACAGACCATTCATCAGCAGAAGAGTCATCTGACGCTTCATCTGTATCTTCCTTATCTTTCACTACTTCCTGACTTTTTCTAAGTGCTTTAAGCTTTAAACCCTTTTCACTGTTTCCAGCTTTCCTTTTTCCCACTGGGATTTTAAACCTGTCAATCTCCTCATTCATTATTCTTCCTTCCACATCCGACTCTATTTCTACATTTTCATTTGCTTCCCTGCTTTGTG
>JAUCMX010000018.1:21818035-21840423 GCA_033459395.1 Hemibagrus guttatus
ATAATACATAAACAGGGAAAAATAAGAGCTAGTTTAAGTTCTTCGGGAAGAGGTAAGTCTTCAGTTGCCGTTTGAAGACGGTCAGAGACTCGGCCGTACGGACATCTAGGGGAAGTTCGTTCCACCACCTCGGGTCCAGAACAGAGAAGAGTCTAGATGTATACGTACCTTTTTCCCTGAGAGATGGTTGGACCAGTCGAGCAGTGCTAGTGGATCTGAGTGAGCGAGGTGCAGTGCGAGGAGTGACAAGAGCTTTGAGCTTTAAGATGGCGCTGGTCCATTCTTGGCTTTGTAGGCAAGCATTAGTGTTTTTAATTTGATGTGTGCAGCTACCAGAAGCCAGTGGAGGGAACGCAGCAGTGGGGTGGTGTGGGAGAACTTAGGCAGGTTGAAAACACAGCTGCATTTTGGATCATTTGCTGTGGGCGAATTGCGTTCAGAGGTAGACCTGCCAGAAGAGAGTTGCAGTAGTCCAATCTCGAAATGGCCAGAGACTGAACAAGCGCCTGAGTATTCACACGATAGAAATGGCCGAATCCTTCTGATGTTGTACAGAAGAAACCGACATGAGTGTGTCACATTAGTGACATGGGAGGAAAAGGACAGCCTCTGTGGAATTTGCTGCTTTGAAGTCAGACTGGTTGGAGTCATGGAGGTTATTCTGCATGAGATTTCGAAAGAAATGAGAGAAGTGATACCGGTCTGTAGTTGCTGATGTCTGAGGGATCCAGAGCAGGTTCCCTCAGCTGAGAGGTTCCCAGGTTCCCTCAGCTACAGTTGAGAGCTGCTTCAATGAAGGAGAAGCGGAGTGCTGACTGTGTGATGTAAATGAAGTTGGGGCAGAAGTGAAGGTCTGGCAGATCCTCTCAATCTTCTCTCAATCTAGCTCTGAGGGTCACTGTATTTGTGTTGCTCCTCAGTGACCCTCAGTTTGTGTTGCTCCTCAGAGTTGCTCCTCAGAGTTGCTCCTAAGTAAGATACATTCTCTAATAGTGAGACTGAAGCAGAAGTTTTAACTTCATCAACAATGTCCTGAGGAGGAAGATTGTTTCTTTTCACTGCACACTGATGATGTTTCACAGACTCTGATGTGATGCAATGTGTCTGAAATGACTGTGAAATTTACTAAAACACTGTAACTAATCACACACACTGCAGCTGAGACACAAACTAAATGTACTGTGTGAACTGCAGGGGTTAAAAGCAGCAGTGACATGGAGATGATAATAATAATAATAATAATAATAATAATTCTGTAGGGCAACAGTTACAATAGAAAAGTAGATATTTAAATAAGCAAAAGAGCAAACAAGAGGAGCTTACAAAAGCTGCATTGTTATTGTTGTTAAAGCTGAACTAGTGTTTATTCTGTCAGTGAATGTTTGTTCAGTACGTCTCCATCTAGCTGCTATGAACAGGGTTGCCAGATCTGTTTGGGGGTGTTACTCAGTGTCCCTCAGGTTGTGACAGACAGATATGTACTGCCCTGCTAAAATGCAGCTCTCCTTTCTCCTAACAGAATAAACAGTTGGTCAGTGTTGGTCAGGAGAGAGAACTGAACTTTTTACAGTCTGTTAGAAAGTGCAGCTCTGTCTCCACTGTGTACACACTCTCTGCTCTGTAGAGAGCCATGATTTCTTATAGCATCTCGTCTCCATGGCCAGTGTGTGTGCTGAGTCTGTATTTAGTCGGCTTGGTTCTGTGTTGGTGGTCAGTCACTGTGTTCAGGTATTCAGCTACAGTCCAGTTAGGGTCAGATAGCACTGCATTTTACTTTGTGCTGGTGTTTGTGTTTAGTGTGTGTTAGTGAGCTGAGGGTCAGGACCAGCCGTGTGAGGAGACTCTTCTCTCTGCTCAGCTCTTGGACCTGCAGGGCTTTGTAGTGATAGCTCTGAGGGTCACTGTGTTTGTAGTGATAGCTCTGAGGGTCACTGTGTTTGTAGTGATAGCTCTGAGGGTCACTGTGTTTGTAGTGATCACTCTGAGGGTCACTGTGTTTGTAGTGATAGCTCTGAGGGTCAGTGTGTTTGTGGTGATGGCTCTGAGGGTCACTGTGTTTGTAGTGATCGCTCTGAGGGTCAGTGTGTTTGTAGTGATAGCTCTGAGGGTCACTGTGTTTGTAGGGATCGCTCTGAGGGTCAGTGTGTTTGTAGTGATAGCTCTGAGGGTCACTGTGTTTGTAGGGATAGCTCTGAGGGTCACTGTGCTTGTAGTGATAGCTCTGAGGGTCACTGTGTTTGTAGTGATCACTCTGAGGGTCACTGTGTTTGTAGTGATAGCTCTGAGGGTCAGTGTGTTTGTGGTGATAGCTCTGGGGTTTTGTCACTCTCTCTCTCTCTCTCTCTCTCTCTCACTCACTCTTTCTCTCTCTCTCTGAGTGAGTGTGGTGAGTGCTACGTCTTCTTTCTGACATTGTCTATCTTACAGTGAATGGCTTCTTGTTTTGTTTTGAGTTATATAGGGGCGGTGTTTGAAGTTTTTTCCTTGGGTTTTGGCCAGTGCCTCTTTTTTTTGAGGCATGGCGCTCGAACAGCTGACAAATGCGACATGGTATTAAAATAGTGGTCGGCGTGGACTGTTCAGTGAAGGAGTGTGTTTTGGCGATGGGAATGGTAGTGGGACATTGCTGTATAAAATCAGCAGCAAGGATGAATAGTGCTGTGGTCATTTTCTTGGAAACAGTTGAGAAGGTTGATCTGATTATTGAACAGGGGATAGTTATTAAAGAAGAGTACTTTCAAGTTCTTTCGCTAGCTAATCCTGCGAGGAAAGGCGTTCTTTCTAACGTACCTCCGTTCATTAGCGATGAGATAATTGAGCGTGAATTACAAAGACATGGACATATTGTCTCGACAATTAAAAAGATACCACTAGGTTGTAAATCTCCCTTTCTGAAATACGGTGTTTCTTTCCTAAGACAACTTCACATGATTCTGATAAATGATGCGGAGGAATTGAACATTGCTTTAAAGTTTAGGATTGAAGGGTTTGATTGTTATTTTTGCTACAACTGAGGTGATGAAATGCTTTAGATGTGGAAAACAGGGACATTTAGCTCGTTGGTGTCCTGAGCAGACTGCTTTCTTGCAGCGTGATGTACAGGATAGAGTGCAAATAACTAGTGCTAAGGATAAGAGGGTTGTTGTGTTGGCTAATGGGTCAGAGTCAGAAAATGGAGTGCTTCAAAGTAATGAGGAGCTGATAATTGGAAATCCCAGAGAAAACCAGGAAATGGAAAGTGTGGAAGGAAGGAAAAGTGAGGTCAAAGACAGTGACATTAAAGAAGCTGAAATGTCACAAAGCAGGGAAGCAAATGAAAATGTAGAAATAGAGTCGGATGAGAAGGAAGAATAATGAATGAGGAGATTGACAGGTTTAAAATCCCAGTGGGAAAAAGGAAAGCTGGAAAGAGTGAAAAGGGTTTTTAAAACTTAAAGCACTTAGAAAAAGTCAGGAAGTAGTGAAAGATAAGGAAGATACAGATGAAGCATCAGATGACTCTTCTGCTGATGAATGGTCTGTTTTTAGTTATAGAGAGGCAGAAGTTGTGGAATCAATGGGACATGGAGTGAGGAAAGAGAGTGGATGTAGTTTAGAAAGAGTACAAACATTTTAGTAGTACAAAAGGTAAAAGAAATGTGGTAGTAACTGACTTTTTTCCTGATCGTGAGCTCTTCACTGATTCGGCTAACTTCTTGATGAAGCAAAGAGGCGAGGGATGTTTATCGAGTCCGGATATACATGGGTTAAAAAAGTAGAACAATTGTGTGATGATGGAAAGTAAATGGAAGACAACTAGAGGTTGCTCAAGTTGGCTGGTTTCAGATTGGTGTTTTTTTCTTTTTCTGATTATTGATTTAAAAGTAACTACAATAAATCTAAATGGAGCAAGAGATTTAAGGAAAAGAAGCCAGATCTTTCAAGTGCTGCAGATTAAAAATATTGATCTAGCATTTGTACAGGAGACACATAGTGATCTTTTTAGTGAAGTTGATTGGAAAAAAGGCTGGGATGGAACTGTAGATCTGAGTCATAAAACTAATATAAGTGCTGGTGTTGGAATCTTTTTTGCAAGGAGTCTCCCTTTCCCATATGTTACGAAGTAGAAGAGGTAGGGAGAGGAAGGCTTTTAAAGGTTGTTGCAAAATATGACAAAAATTCATTTCCTTTAATAAAAGTTTATGCTTATGTAGAAGTAGCTGAAATAATGGATTTTTTTGCAGATCTTAACCAAGGTACTAGAAGATCGTGATCCTGAACATTATCTCATTCTGGCAGGGGATTTTAACTGTACGGTGAATGACATTGATAGAAATCATTTAGAACCCCACACAGCTTCAAGAAAGTCATTGATGTGTCTTATTGAAACAAATGATCTGGTAGACGTGTGGAGAGAGCTAAATGGAAATGCTAGACAATATTCATGGATGCATGCAAAAGATAATTTATCTATGGCAAGATTAGATGGAATCTATTGTTTTAGACATCAGTTACATGTTATATTAATCCTGGTACTTTTTCTGATCATTCAATGATGACAGCCAGTGTCTTTATTAACTCTCTCTAAAAAAAGAGAGTGCATATTGGATTTTTAATAGTGTTTTGTTGGAGGATTCACATTTTAAAGAGTGCTTTGAGTTTTTTTGGAAAAAATGGAGGGGTAAAAAGAGTATGTTTTCAAATATGCAACAATGGTGGGATATTGGGAAAAAAACAAATACAGCAGTTGTGTAAGCAATACCATTTCAATGTCACTAGGAGCATAGCCAAAAAGATCAAAGCACTTGAACATGATATTACTGAAATTCAGGGTTTGATCGAAGTAACAGGGAAAAATCAGTATTTTAAGATTTTAAAACAGAAAAAGAATGTCTTGGAAAAACTGTTGGGATACAAAGCACAAGGCGCCTTAATTACATCTCGTTTCCAGGATTTTTCTGAGATGGATGCTCCTTCAAAGTTTTTTTTTTGGTTTAGAGCAGGGGTGTCAAACTTACGGCCCGCGGGCCAGATCAGGCCCGCAAACGGGTTTAATCCAGCCCGCGAGATGATTTGACGTTTAAATTAGCTTAGCAGTTAAATTAGCTAGCTGCCTTGTCGTTCTGCCTATTAAATCCTCTACTTTGAACATTACGCGCTTTGTCACCCTCATTGTCCCAAAATGTCTCTGTCAAAAAAAAGAAAAGTGGACACAGAGTGCAGAGTTTTCCAAGAAAAATGGTCATCATCCTATTTATTCACGGAAGTGAATGGGAAACCGGTGTGTTTGGTATGTTCACAGCAGGTTTCGGTGCTGAAAGAATATAACCTTCGACGCCACTATGAGGCTCTTCATGCCGAAAAATACAAAAACTTACAAGGACAACGGAGAATAGAGAAGATAAATGAATTGTTGGTTGGTCTGAAGAGGTAGCAGTCTGTGTTTACTTGTAGCTGAGAAATAAGTGATGCTGCAGTGAAAGCCAGCTACCTTATTGCTAATGAAATTGCGCTGGCTTCAAAACCATTTAGTGAGGGTGAATTTGTGAAGACATGCATGCTGAAGGCTGCAGAGACTGTGTGCCCTGAAAAGCGTCAGGCTTTTGCAAATATCAGCCTGACAAGAAACACAGTTGCAGACAGGATTTCTGATCTTTCGGAGGATTTGGACAGCCAATTGAAGCGCAAAGTAAAGTCATTTATTGCGTTTTCGGTTGCAGTTGATGAAACCACGGACATTACAGATGTTGCGCAACTGGCCATATTCATCCGCGGAGTTGATGACACTTTGACCGTCACCGAGGAGTTCGTGGAGTTGGTGCCAATGACGGACACCACAACAGCAGCTGATATTTTCACCGCCCTCGTTGAAGCGCTGGACAGGGTCGGAGTGGACTGGTCCCGCGCTGTCAGCCTGGCTACAGATAGTGCGCCTTCAATGACCGGGAGAAAAGCAGGTGTTGGGACAAAATTCAGGGAGAAGGTGCAGACTGCAAATGGAGGACGTGATTTTTGGACTTTTCATTGTATTTTGCATCAGGAGGCATTGTGTTGCAAGTCACTGAAGATGGATAACGTCATGGAAGTGGTCGTCCGAACCGTAAATTTCATCCGATCCAGAGGCCTGAATCACCGTCAGTTTGACAGCCTTCTCAGAGAGAAAGACCACAACTATGGCCTGTCATACCACACCGAGGTAAGGTGGTTAAGCCGAGGTGCTGTGCTGAGGCGCTTCTTTGATTTAAGAGAGGAAATCAAACAGTTCATGGAAAGAAAGGGCAAACCAGTGTTAGAATTTCAGTCCACAGAATGGATGCAGGACTTTGCATTTATGGTGGATGTTACAGAGCACCTGAATAACTTGAACAAAATGCTGCAAGGGCGCAGCAAAGTTGTCACGCAGTACTATGACAGCATATGTGCGTTCAAGTTGAAGCTGTCATTGTGGGAGACACAACTCGCAGGTGGTGATGTTGCTCATTTTCCTTGTCTAAAAGATGTGTGCACGACCCAACATGCCGCAGACATGAAGCGGTTCAAAGATAAAATAACAGGACTAGTGCGGGGGTTTGAGCAACGCTTTCAGATTTTTGGTGAACTGGAGAAAGACTTCAAACTTTTTCGCTCGCCATTCACCGTGAATGCCTCTGATCTGCCTGCCAACATCCAACTAGAAATAATAGACTTGCAGTGTGACTCAGATTTGAAGGGCAAGTTTGCCGCAGCTGGCTTGGACACGTTTTACCAGCATCTCTTGCCAGGTTACCCCAACTTGACAGCCCTTGCTGCAAAAGTGTTGTGCATGTTTGGAACCACATATCTTTGTCAGCAAGTTTTCTCTGTAATGAGCATCAACAAAACAAAGCTACGCTCAAGGCTCACGCACAAGCACTTGAATGACATTTTGAAATTGGCTGCCACTCAGGATGTGACGCCTGATATTGATGCACTTGTGAAAGCTAAAAGATGCCAGGTTTCAGGAGAAAAAAAAAACAGTGGGTAACCCCACTTAAAATGCTGCATGAGACCATGATATAGTTCTGTGAAAATGAATGTCTTCTATGGATATTTTAAGAAAGTGAAGTGTGTGATTTACTGTAGTAATTTCAGTCACTTCAGTTCATAAGTTTGGTTTGTTGAAATTGTTCATGCATTGTACAGCTTTTATTTTTCTATCAATAAATAGTGTAGCCTACAAGGCAGGGAGTAACTCAACCATCTTCAATAGTTTTTACCTCCGTTTGTATGGTGTGGTGAGTTAGCTCAGGATTAAGATGTGGAAATGATGAATGAGGTATTCAAAACCTAGAAGAGTATTTTGTTCAATCCCAGATAGGCTGTGACTTAAAGTTGAATGCCTTTGTAGATAGAGTAGATAGTAGATAGATATGAGACGAAGTTTAAGTTCCAATCACTGAGGCATTGTGTTCTTGAAATTGCACCAATTTTTTCCTCAGAATTTTCAACTAATTTGAAGTGTTTTGTAAAGAGCATTATTTGTGATGTGTTCAGAATGTGCTTGTACTATTTTGGACCAAAGTAAAACAAAGGAAACAAATCTGAAGTTGTCGTTATTTTTAAGTTACTATGCCATGATTTTACCGGTCCGGCCCACTTGGGAATAGATTTTCCTCCATATGGCCCCTGACCTAAAATGAGTTCGACACCCCTGCTCTACATGAACAAGCCCTTGTCCCTTCATCTCTCGGTAAAAACAAAACACATTGTGGAACCCAGTGCAACTTGTTCCAGAAAAAATCAACAATTAATGCTTGTATCTTTGATATCAACCCCATAGGTGGTTCAAGCGATGCCAGCCGATGCCACAGGGTAGACGCCACCACATTATTAATTATAAGTGTACGCCCCCTATATGACATTCTAGGGAGTAGCCATTTCCACCTTCCTAGTTTTCCTTCAATCATTTCTACTACCCCCCTCCCAATTTTTTTAACATGCTGCTCATCACCCAAAAAAACTCCTAAATACTTGATTCACCTGAAATCCACTTTAATCCCCCTGGCAAACAAGGTTTCTCCTCCTTCCACCCACCTATCTCTAAAGCAGAGCATTTACTCCAATTCACCTTAGCTGATGATAATTTTCCATACTTCTCCATGACCATTTTCATTCCTTCCACATCTTTCCCCATAACAGCCACCAATACATAATCTGCTTAGGAAGACAAATACAGTTTCTGTTCACCATACAGTGTAACACTCATTATAACCTTTTCAATCTGAGTAAAAAAGGCTCAATCGCTATAGAATATAGCATCCGTGACAGGAAACACCCCTGTCTTATCCCTCTATTAGCTCCAAAAGGAGCACTTAAACCACCATTGGCCTTTACAATACTTTCAATGTCACTATATAGCATCTTAATTAATTTAATAAATTCATAGGGAAAACCAAATCTCATAAAAACATTCCATAAGTACTTATGCTCTACTCAATCAAAGGCTTTCTCCTGGTCCAACGAAATAAGACCAAAGTTTTGACCTGTCAATTTTGCCACTTCAAAAACATCTGTGATTACAGCAATGTTATCAATCAATCAATCAAAGATTTATTTATATAGTACTTATTAACAACTTCAGGTTGACCAAAGTGCTTTACAACACAAATAAAAAGCCAAATAGCAAGAGAATAAAATAACAATAAACATGTAAAATTAAGAACTACTATAAACTAAAAGCTAGTGTAAATAAGTGTTTTTGGATTTGGATTTAAACAATTCCAGATCCGTAACAGATCAAATTTCAAGTGGTAACGAATTCCACAGTTTGGGAGCAAAAGCTCGATAGCCAGACCATTTACATCTGGATCTTGGAACTTACTTTATCAAATATCGATCTTTCAGGCACACAATATGACTGATCATTATGTATTATTTGCCCCATCACTTTCTTTAAACAATTGGGCCAAGGTTTTTACAATATTTTTAAATCAACACACAAGAGGGATACTGGTCTCCAATTCTGAATTTCCTTCAAGTCACCTTTCTTTGGTAATAAAGCTAACACTGCACACTTACAACTTAAAGCTAGTTTCTCCCTTGATATGCTATCACAAACAACCTCCAAAAAATCACTACCTAAGATACCCCAATAAGCTTTATAAAACCCTACTGTGAGGCATCAATTCCTGGAGCTCTATTATTGTCCATACTTTGCAAAGCCTCATATAACTCACTCTCAGTTAATCGTGCCACTAATTCCACCTTAGCCCTTTCCTCTACTTGCAGTAAATCACTCAGGAAATCTTCACACATTTGTTCATCTTCCACGTATTCACTTTTATAAAGTTCCTCATAGAACTCGACAATTCTCCGATGTATATCTGATGCTTCGCTTAGCTCTGGTCCAATAGCATCTTTCAGGCAATGAATAAATCTATCACGGATGCTATATTCTATAGCGATTGAGCCTTTTTTACTCAGATTGAAAAGGTTATAATGAGTGTTACACTGTATGGTGAACAGAAACTGTATTTGTCTTCCTAAGCAGATTATGTATTGGTGGCTGTTATGGGGAAAGATGTGGAAGGAATGAAAATGGTCATGGAGAAGTATGGAAAATTATCATCAGCTAAGGTGAATTGGAGTAAATGCTCTGCTTTAGAGATAGGTGGGTGGAAGGAGGAGAAACCTTGTTTGCCAGGGGGATTAAAGTGGATTTCAGGTGAATCAAGTATTTAGGAGTTTTTTTGGGTGATGAGCAGCATGTTAAAAAAATTGGGAGGGGGTAGTAGAAATGATTGAAGGAAAACTAGGAAGGTGGAAATGGCTACTCCCTAGAATGTCATATAGGGGGCGTACACTTATAATTAATAATGTGGTGGCGTCTACCCTGTGGCATCGGCTGGCATCGCTTGAACCACCTATGGGGTTGATATCAAAGATACAAGCATTAATTGTTGATTTTTTCTGGAACAAGTTGCACTGGGTTCCACAATGTGTTTTGTTTTTACCGAGAGATGAAGGGACAAGGGCTTGTTCATGTAGAGCAGGGGTGTCGAACTCATTTTAGGTCAGGGGCCATATGGAGGAAAATCTATTCCCAAGTGGGCCGGACCGGTAAAATCATGGCATAGTAACTTAAAAATAACGACAACTTCAGATTTGTTTCCTTTGTTTTACTTTGGTCCAAAATAGTACAAGCACATTCTGAACACATCACAAATAATGCTCTTTACAAAACACTTCAAATTAGTTGAAAATTCTGAGGAAAAAATTGGTGCAATTTCAAGAACACAATGCCTCAGTGATTGGAACTTAAACTTCGTCTCATATCTATCTACTATCTACTCTATCTACAAAGGCATTCAACTTTAAGTCACAGCCTATCTGGGATTGAACAAAATACTCTTCTAGGTTTTGAATACCTCATTCATCATTTCCACATCTTAATCCTGAGCTAACTCACCACACCATACAAACGGAGGAAAAAAACTATTGAAGATGGTTGAGTTACTCCCTGCCTTGTAGGCTACACTATTTATTGATAGAAAAATAAAAGCTGTACAATGCATGAACAATTTCAAAAAACCCAAAAACTTATGAACTGAAGTGACTGAAATTACTACAGTAAATCACACACTTCACTTTCTTAAAATATCCATAGAAGACATTCATTTTCACAGAACTATATCATGGTCTCATGCAGCATTTTAAGTGGGGTTACCCACTGTTTTTTTTTACTCCTGAAACCTGGCATCTTTTAGCTTTCACAAGTGCATCAATATCAGGCGTCACATCCTGAGTGGCAGCCAATTTCAAAATGTCATTCAAGTGCTTGTGCGTGAGCCTTGAGCGTAGCTTTGTTTTGTTGATGCTCATTACAGAGAAAACTTGCTGACAAAGATATGTGGTTCCAAACATGCACAACACTTTTGCAGCAAGGGCTGTCAAGTTGGGGTAACCTGGCAAGAGATGCTGGTAAAACGTGTCCAAGCCAGCTGCGGCAAACTTGCCCTTCAAATCTGAGTCACACTGCAAGTCTATTATTTCTAGTTGGATGTTGGCAGGCAGATCAGAGGCATTCACGGTGAATGGCGAGCGAAAAAGTTTGAAGTCTTTCTCCAGTTCACCAAAAATCTGAAAGCGTTGCTCAAACTCCCGCACTAGTCCTGTTATTTTATCTTTGAACCGCTTCATGTCTGCGGCATGTTGGGTCGTGCACACATCTTTTAGACAAGGAAAATGAGCAACATCACCACCTGCGAGTTGTGTCTCCCACAATGACAGCTTCAACTTGAACGCACATATGCTGTCATAGTACTGCGTGACAACTTTGCTGCGCCCTTGCAGCTTTTTTGTTCAAGTTATTCAGGTGCTCTGTAACATCCACCATAAATGCAAAGTCCTGCATCCATTCTGTGGACTGAAATTCTAACACTGGTTTGCCCTTTCTTTCCATGAACTTTTTTGATTTCCTCTCTTAAATCAAAGAAGTGCCTCAGCACAGCACCTCGGCTTAACCACCTTACCTCGGTGTGGTATGACAGGCCATAGTTGTGGTCTTTCTCTCTGAGAAGGCTGTCAAACTGACGGTGATTCAGGCCTCTGGATCGGATGAAATTTACGGTTCGGACGACCACTTCCATGACGTTATCCATCTTCAGTGACTTGCAACACAATGCCTCCTGATGCAAAATACAATGAAAAGTCCAAAAATCACGTCCTCCATTTGCAGTCTGCACCTTCTCCCTGAATTTTGTCCCAACACCTGCTTTTCTCCCGGTCATTGAAGGCGCACTATCTGTAGCCAGGCTGACAGCGCGGGACCAGTCCACTCCGACCCTGTCCAGCGCTTCAACGAGGGCGGTGAAAATATCAGCTGCTGTTGTGGTGTCCGTCATTGGCACCAACTCCACGAACTCCTCGGTGACGGTCAAAGTGTCATCAACTCCGCGGATGAATATGGCCAGTTGCGCAACATCTGTAATGTCCGTGGTTTCATCAACTGCAACCGAAAACGCAATAAATGACTTTACTTTGCGCTTCAATTGGCTGTCCAAATCCTCCGAAAGATCAGAAATCCTGTCTGCAACTGTGTTTCTTGTCAGGCTGATATTTGCAAAAGCCTGACGCTTTTCAGGGCACACAGTCTCTGCAGCCTTCAGCATGCATGTCTTCACAAATTCACCCTCACTAAATGGTTTTGAAGCCAGCGCAATTTCATTAGCAATAAGGTAGCTGGCTTTCACTGCAGCATCACTTATTTCTCGGCTACAAGTAAACACAGACTGCTGCCTCTTCAGACCAACCAACAATTCATTTATCTTCTCTATTCTCTGTTGTCCTTGCAAGTTTTTGTATTTTTCGGCATGAAGAGCCTCATAGTGGCGTCAAAGGTTATATTCTTTCAGCACCGAAACCTGCTGTGAACATACCAAACACACCGGTTTCCCATTCACTTCCGTGAATAAATAGGATGATGACCATTTTTCTTGGAAAACTCTGCACTCTGTGTCCACTTTTCTTTTTTTTGACAGAGACATTTTGGGACAATGAGGGTGACAAAGCGCGTAATGTTCAAAGTAGAGGATTTAATAGGCAGAACGACAAGGCAGCTAGCTAATTTAACTGCTAAGCTAATTTAAACGTCAAATCATCTCGCGGGCTGGATTAAACCCGTTTGCGGGCCTGATCTGGCCCGCGGGCCGTAAGTTTGACACCCCTGATGTAGAGAGTAGAAAAACAGCTTTCAGGTTACAGTTTGTGAAGAAATTCCTTTATGGGGAAAATAACACATGGAAGGCTGGAGCAAGTCTCATATTAGAGAGAGTGGGGGGAATGGGGCTTGCTAAAAATCTTTTTTGGACCAAGTATGTGGACAAAGACTTGAAGTCTACCCTTGTACTATTTTAGCATTTTGAAAGCATGGGGTTTCATGAAAATATCAAGGACGACATCTGCATCATCATTGTTCTGGCTCCTGAAGGAACCTTTAGTGGGAGGAGCAAGATTGGACCTTTTCTGGAATAACCCAAAGCTTGATAAATGTGACAGTTGTCACCTTGGGGCAGTTGTTGGACATTTGTGGACGTGACTTTGACAGAGTTGATGTAACAGCACAACATCTGGGAATAAAATAAAGGAGGATAGTTGGAGCTTTCTTGGACAGAGTTAAAATACTTTTAACTAAAGGAGATGAGTTTAATAATGGGATACAATAATGGGTGTGTACCTGATAATGACTCTTTCCCTAATATGGAGGTTTCACCAGATTTCACAGAAGAAGAGTTTTCTCACCCATTGTTTAATGATATGAGAGAAAAGGGTTTAGAAATATGCTCAGTTGCTGGGAAAAACTTTGAGATGAGTGTTAAAGTGTTGAACAAAGATAAGCTCAAGAGTAAAACAGATATCCCTTGGGAAAGCACACTTTAGGGTTGATGAGAATTGTAAAGCAGCATGGAGAATATTATAGAAACCACCATTGACCAAAATTAGCATTATTAATTGTTCTGTTGAAAGTAAGTGTCCTTTCTGTGAAAATAGAGAGACAATATTCCATTGTTTTTTCTATTGTAATAGATTGAATCTTCTTTTTTTTAAGACTTCAAGAAATCTGTGTCGGTTTCAAAGTTGTCTTTTCCAATGTTGGTTTCATTTCTGCTGTTTCATTATAAATATTGGAAAGAAATAGAGAAAAGGCGATTATTAAATGTTATTGTTGGTCAAGTAAAGACTGCAATTGTTCTAACTAGAAGGAAAAAAGTAGAAGGGAAGGAAGGAATTGATGTTGATGGCACTTTCAGAAGTCTCGTTAAAGCCAGAATAAGACGTGAATTTATCTTTTATAAACTAATGGATAATATTGAGGGTTTCAAAGATGTATGGAATTATGAAGAGGTTTTGTGCACTGTCATAGATGATGAAGTATTCTTCTCAAGCTGCATTGAATAATATAACTGGTGTTTTGTGTGGATTTTCATTTAAGATGGATTGTACAAATTGTTTTATAATTGTTAACGTAGTCATAAAATTCTCTCTCTCTCTGTCTCTCTGTCTCTCTCTCTCTGTCTCTCTCTCTGTCTCCCTCTCTCTCTTTCTGTCTCTGTCTCTCACTGTCTCTCTCTCTCTCTCTCTCTCTCTCTCTCTCTCTCTTTTGTCTCTCTGTCTCTCTCTCTTTCTCTCTGTCTCCCTCTCTCTGTCTCTCTCTCTCTCTTTTCTCTCTCTCTGTCTTTGTCTCTCTCTGTCTCTCTCTCTCTCTGTCTCTCTCTGTCTCTCTCTCTCTCTGTCTGTCTCTCTCTCTCTCTCTCTCTCTCTCTCTCTCTTTTGGCTCTCTCTCTCTATCTGTCTGTCTGTCTGTCTCTCTCTGTCTCTCTCCCTCTCTGTCTCTTTCCCTCTCTGTCTCCCTCTCTCTCTCTCTCTCTCTCTCTCTGTCTCTCTCTCTCTCTCTCTCTCTGTCTCTCTCTCTCTCTGTCTCTCTCTATCTCTCTGTCTCTCTCTCTCTCTCTCTGTCTCTCTCTCTGTCTGTCTCTCTCTCTCTCTCTCTCCCCTCCCCTCTCTCTCTCTCTCTCGGCTCTCTCTCTCTATCTGTCTGTCTGTCTGTCTCTCTCTGTCTCTCTCCCTCTCTGTCTCTCTCTCTCTGTCTCTTTCCCTCTCTGTCTCCCTCTCTCTTTCTCTCTCTCTCTCTCTGTCTCACTGTCTCTGTCTGTCAATTCAATTTCAATGCAAGGAGCTTTATTGGCATGACAAGTTGTACATGTATTTCCAAAGCATTTAAAAGGGTAAAGATTGCAAACAAAATTACAAAATCAACAAACAAATAAATAAACCAACTAATAAATAAATAAACCAACTAATAAATAAATAGCAAAATGAAAGTCTACAATCTGTAGGCATGAGTAACTGAGTCTGTATCTGCCCCTCTCTATAGCCAGGCTGTGGTCACTGAGTCTGTATCTGCCCCTCTCTATAGCCAGGCTGTGGTCACTGAGTCTGTATCTGCCCCTCTCTATAGCCAGGCTGTGGTCAATGAGTCTGAATCTGCCCCTCTCTATAGCCAGGCTGTGGTCACTGAGTCTGTGTCTGCCCCTCTCTATAGCCAGGTTGTGGTCACTGAGTCTGTGTCTGCCCCTCTCTATAGCCAGGTTGTGGTCACTGAGTCTGTATCTGCCCCTCTCTATAGCCAGGCTGTGGTCACGGAGTCTGTATCTGCCCCTCTCTATAGCCAGGCTGTGGTCACTGAGTCTGTACGCTCAGGTACTCTGCTGTTGTGTATTCTCTATTTAGCGCCAAATAACATTGTAGTTTACTTTGTTTTTGTGTTTCAGTCCAGTAAGTTAGATAATATTCTTTCTGTGTGTTAATCATTTGGTTGGGCCGGATTCTGTGAATGAGGTGGTCAGTGTCCTGAGGCTGGTCAGTGATAGTTGGATTACTTTGTTTGTGGAGCCTCAGGACCAGCTGAATAAGGGGGCTTTTTTGATGTTGGCTTCATGGTTTTTAAGTGCTTTAAAATGATAAGAGGCGGGGTCACTCGATTTCAGAGGTTTCCAAAATTTGATGGCTCTTTTCTCCATGTGGATTAATAGTGTATTGTCCTAATTCTGCCCTGCATGTGTTGTTAGGTGTGTTCCTCTGTACCCTGAGGATGCTCTTACAGAACTCTGCATGCAGGGCTTCCACTGGGTTTTTGTCCCATTTGTGGAATTCCTGATTTAGGAGAGGACCCCAGACTTCACTGCCATACAGTGCAATAGGTTGTATAACTGAGTGGAATATTTTGAGCCAGATTCTAACTGGGATTTGAACTGGAATAGATTTTTTAATGGCATAGAAAGCCCTTCTTGCTTTCTCCCTCAATTCATCCTCAGCCAGCTTGAGATTCCCATTTGCACTGAATTTCAGCCCGAGGTATGTGTAATTAGTGACATGATCAATTTTGCTCACACCGAGGGTGAACCTGTGTCTCTTTCCCTGACCTCTGGGTTGTTTTTGAAAGGTTAAGACCTTTGTCTTGGTTGGGTTTATGGTCAGGGCCCAGGTCTGACTGAAGCTGTGCAAAATGTGGAGGTTCTGCTGTAGAGCTTCCTCTGTAGGAGACAGCAGGACCAGATCATCTGCATAGAGGAGGAACTTTATATTGGAGTGGTGTAGTGTGAGACCAGGTGCTGATGATGGTTCTAGTCATTTTGCCAGTTCATTAATGTATATATTGAAGAGAGTTGGTGACAGTGGACAGCCCTGCCTCACGCCCTGCCCTTGAGTGTAGAATTCAGTTTGTTTATTTCCTATTTTAATCACACATTTATTGTTTGAGTACACTGTTTTTATGATATTGTATGTCTTGCCCCTATACCAATTTCCATAAGTTTAGATAATAAACCTTGATGCCAAATTGAATCAAAAGCTGGCTGAAAAAACCAAAGCAAGCAAATATTTTGGTTTTGTTCTGGTTGATGTATTTGTCAGTGAGGGTGTGTAGTGTACAGATGTGCTCTGATGTTCTGTAATTTGGTAAGAATCCAATCGGACTTTTACTTAAGACATCGTGCTCGATAAGGAACCCTATGAGTCTGGTATTGATGATGCTGCTTACACAAATGCCTCTGTAATTGTTTGGATCTAATTTGTCTCGACTCTTGAAAATGGGCGTTATGACTCCTTTATTCCAGACATCAGGGAAATGACCCACACTCAGAACGAAACAGTTTTAGTATGGCCTTAAGTTTTAAGTTGTGGTCAGTATTTTTGAGCATTTCATTCAGAATGCCATCTGGTCCACTTGTTTTTTTTGTTCTGTAAGGCCTGGATGTTATCACTCAGTTCTTTTTCTGTAATGGGGAAGTCTAATGGGTTTTGGGATTCACTGACTGTATGTTCCATTCATTCATTCATTCATTGTCTGCCGCTTATCCGAACTACACTCGGGTCACGGGGAGCCTGTGCCTATCTCAGGCGTCATAGGGCATCAAGGCAGGATACAACCTGGACGGAGTGCCCAACCCATCGCAGGGCACACACACACTCTCGTTCACTCACGCAGTCGCACACTACGGACAATTTAGAGATGCCAATCAACCTACCATGCATGTCTTTGGACTGGGGGAGGAAACCAGAGTACCTGGAGGAAACCCCCGAGGCACGGGGAGAACATGCAAACTCCACACACACATGGCGGAGGCGGGAATCGAACCCCCAACCCTGGAGGTGTGAGGCAAACGTGCTAACCACTAAGCCACCGTGCCCCTGTATGTTCCATATCCGTCATTTTTTCATAGATTTGGGTTTGTTCTGGATTCATTTGTATTTTGCTGTAAAGTTGTTGGAAGTGATTTTTCCAGACGTCTCCATGTTGAATGGCTGCTTGTTCCTGTTGTTTTTTATTTAGAAAATGCCAATTGTCCCAGAGACGGTTAGAGTTTAGAGAGTTTAGAGACTCTTCGATACTTTGGAGCTGATTTTGGACGTACTACTCTCTCTTCCTTCTGAGTGTATTTTTGTATTGTTTAAGTTCTTTACAATATTGATGGTGTAGATCTATGTTTTGTTCTCTGTGTTTTTTATTTGATTGATGTCTTCAATATTTTCTCATTGTTTTACAGTCTAAATCAAACCATTTCTCATCCTCTTGATTGGTTTTATGAATATAACTTAGAGCTGTTGAGGATAGATAATGTTGCCAAAAAATCCAATATATAATGTATGTTCTGCACAGCTGGATTCACGCCGTCTCCATTGTGGGGATAAAAGTTATTTAGAAAGTTGTTTATAAGTGCGCATACTTTTGGGTGGCTGATTGCTGTCAGATATTTTTCTGTGCTGTTTCGAGTCCATCTGTAGTGTTCTCTCATGTTATTCAGCTTACTGGGCTGTGAGTGTATGGTAGTGTGTTTTGTCCTTTTGAGATACACTGTGATTTGCCTGGGATCTGATGAGGGTGTTAGTGGTTTGACTGTGAATGCTCTGAAGGAGAATGGATCCATGTCTGTGATCAACTGTTGAGCAACCATGAAACGAACTATAGGTGTACCTTCCAAGAGAGTCTCCTCTCACCCTACCGTGGACAAGGTACAGGCCGAGGCTTTGACAGAGCTCAATCAGAAGCTTCCCATTTTTATTTATTTGGTTATCAGTTATACCTTGGGAAATTTATTATGTTTCGCGGAAAGATTTGTCCAAAAATGTGGTTATTCCCATTATCCGTGGTGTAGTGGGATAATGGTCCTGTCCTAGCATTTAGATCCCCACAGATCAACACACTTCCCTGGGCCTGGAAGTGGTTCATTTGATTGTGGAGAGTTTCAAAGATGTCTTCATTATAATATGGAGATTCAGAGGGAGGAAGATAAAGAGCACATAAGAAAATATCCCTTGCTAATTGGCTTAGGTGTTTGTTGATTTTGATCCAGATGTGCTTTTCTACTTTTTTAATTGTTTGGATATATTTATCAATTTCTAGGTTGTGCCAGATCATAATGCCCCCTGAATCTCTCCCCTGTGAGATCCCTTCATGTTTTCTGGAGGATTTGAGTATTTCTCTGTAACCCAAGGGACAAAGAGTGACTTCATCAGTTCTGCGCCATGTTTCTTGTAATATTATGATGTCTATATTTGATATGTTTTTTTTGAAACTCAAGGGTTTTAGGATCCAAAACAGGATGATTTGATGTCTTGTATCTTCCACATTGTAATAGTTAGTGATTTTCATTTTTCAATAAATATAATAAATTCAACAATCTTAACAGTCCTCTAGAGCAATACAAACCCACCAACAACTAAGTATACACACACACACACACACACACACACATATATACATACATAAACACTATACAAACTTATAAATTTACTATACTGTTTTTTAACCTTCCTTTTTGTATCTCTTCTACTCATGGCTACTGGTCCAACCGTGTACATATTATTCTGCGCATGTCCTTGATCTCCCCAGGTTAGTGTGGTTCTGTTCTTTCTGGGCTGTAAAATGAGCAGTTTGCTCATTTTGCTCAGTCCGGTTGGAGTGTGGATCAGGCTGCTGCTTTGTTGTTGTTCTGTCACTCCTTACTGAAGCTGTTCAGGGTCTCCTGTGTTTTTGCACATGTTGTTTCCAGGGAGTAGGGCCTTTAGGTGCAGTGAACTGGGGTCTTGGGTGTTGCAGTACAGGCTGATGGTGGTAGGGTGTGAAGTGTTGAGGTCCAGGTTGTGTGTGGTGGGGCCCAGAATATAGGTGTAGAGGGAAGACTTGTGAGTGGCGAGGCTTTGGGCGGGGGTGAGGGTATAAAGTTAATTGGTGATAAGATGCGGGCCTTTGGGTGGAGGCTGTAATGTTGATCTCAGCTGAGTGTGTAGAAGCACTGCTTTGTAATGGAAAAAAAGCGTCTAACGTGTCGAGGGATCGTGGTCGCTCTGGTACTATTTGGGGGGCTGACATGGAGCCGGCCCAGGGCAACATCTTTAAGGGTTTTAGCGAACACATGAACACTGTCTTTACGGAGATGGACATGGTCATGGAGGTGGTGAACATTCAGTGTGGGATGATGTGCCAGGTGAATGTTTGGCATTCCAGCACATCCACGTGATATTTCTGTGTTCACTCTTCGTATGGTGTCAGGATGAAAGTTTGATCTGGGTAGGATTGTGGAAATAACGATTTTTGATTTAGGGAAAGTTTGTGTTGCTTTAATGGCCTTGTGTCTCACCGATTCTGCCACTCGCTCTTGCTGTGCTCTCAGGTCCTTCGTCCCCACGTGGATGATGACGTGGCTAGGTTCACCCAGCTTTTCCTTGCACAGTTGTTGTAAGGCATTGTTTGTTCTGGGGCACCAGATTTTTAATGTTTTGTGGCTAGGAAAGAGCTGTTTTTCATTGATGAACCTGCCATTTGAATCAATCAAGATGACCACTTTGGGGTCATTCTGGGGCATATTTTCTTGCTTTTGAGGGATCTCTGGGGTCTCTGTCTGTGTTGTGTGGGGAGCTGCTGTTGTTGGAGTGTTGGGGGTTGTTGGTGTCTGGATGGTGAGTGGGCTGGACTGCTGCTTGCAGGTCTGTATGGGGCTCTCTGTCCATTCTCTCAGTCTTTCTATTTCTCCGTCTCTAAGGAGCAGCTCCCTCTTGACTGAATTTAGCTCTCAGAGTCTTCCTGTCCTGCTGCAGTTCTCTAATCTTTCCTCTCAGCTCCTCAACACTGGCTTTAAACTCTTGTGTGAGGTGATTGATGTTGTTCTCCAGGTGTTTTACATGCTCACTGGATGTTGTATATGAAAGCATTGTTTCTACCAGTTCTACCTCTTGTAGGGAGAGACTGTTTCTGATCTGAGTGACCGACTGCTCCAGCTGGGAATCACAGTCATTAGGGTCTTGCTTCTCTTCTGACTTCTAGGCTTCATAGCCTCTTATAGCATGGCTGCTTACTTCTTCTGTTTGTTTCTGAGTTTTTGCCAGTAGTTTGAGGCTGTTGAAATTGGACAACAGCTGGACAGAACTGATGCAAGCTTCCTTTCCCTGGAACATTATGGTTCCATTATGGTAAATATTTACAGTTAGAAAAGCCTTATTATTGTCCTCTTCTTCATGGATTTGGATTTGTCTACTATTGCAGATGCCCTGTTTCTTAATACTTTTGTAATATTTAGAGACAGCACTGTGCCAAGCTTTACAGTCTTCTGGGTAGTGAAGCAGATTAGTGATGATGGATCTGTCCCCTTTTTGTGTAAAGTCTGCTATTAATGTCTCGGGGTTGTTCTTCAGCAGGCTGAATTTATAGACTTTCTTGTCCTTTACACTCTTTACACTTTGTGGGTATGTGATGGGGTGGAGGGGGGGCTCTGCTACTATAGCTTCCATTCTTTTGTTTTGTTCAGTATTGTTTATAACTGTCACTTTCAAATCACTAATAATTTTAAATATAATTATTTAGGCATTAAAATAAATAAATGAATAAATAAATAATCTTTTTCTTTGTGATAAGACAGTGTAGATGATGGGTCAGTCCTGCCTGTTGTTTTTTTTCTTTTTCTGGGTGTTGAATTAACTCCAGGATCTTCTGTCCTGCTCGTCCTCCAAGCTGCTGTCAGTGTCTGTGCTCCAGAGTTGGAAGAAAATGAACCAGTTTGTAGTTTTCACAGTTATCCAAATGTTCCTCTGGATTTTATCTTCAATTTGATGTAGTCCTTGTTAGGTTTGGTTTACTCCAGAGCTGACCAAACTACTACAGTTTAAGAGCTCACGTGAAGCATGACTCTCTCACATGTCTCTCTCTCTCTCTCTCCCTCTCTCCCTCTCTCTCTCTCTCTCTCTCACTCTCTCTCTCTCTCTCTCTTTGTGTCTGCATGAACTGCATGAGTGGAGAGTTGAGTGTGAATGTTTAGCTGAAGTGCCTTGTTTTTTTTTTTAACTTTATTATCAAAATCCCAGAAAATGTGTGTACGTGCATGTGTGTGTGTACAAGCATGTGTGTGCGTGTCTGCGTGCATGTGTGCGTGCGCACTTGTGTGTGTGTGTGTGTGTGTGTGTGTGTGTGTGTGTGTGTGTTGTGTGTGTGTGTGTGTGTGCGTGCGCACTTGTGTGTGTGTGCAAGTGTGCGTGTGTTTGTGTGTGTGTGTACATGCTACATAAACAACTGGTAAATGAACAAACCTCTTTCAGCTCATTGGTCACTTTTTACAGTCATGTAAGTTCTTTTGAGTGACCGCTGACCTTTTTCTTTTCTTTTCTTTTCTTTTCTTTTTTTTTCTTTTCTTTTCTTTTCTTTTCTTTTCTTTTCTTTTCTTTTCTTTTCTTTTCTTTTCTTTTCTTTTCTTTTCTTTTCTTTTCTTTTCTATATTGCTCAGTGTTAATTCTACCTTATATAATAAAACTCTGTTGATGAAGAGTGTGTCATTGTGTCTCTCTACAGGTTGCGTGAGTGTGGTATCTCAGATGAAGGCTGTGCTGCTCTGACTTCAGCTCTGAGATCAAACCCCTCACACCTGAGAGACCTGGATCTGTCCTGGAATAATCTAGGAGACTCAGGAGTGAAGAGTCTCTCTGCTCTTAAGGATGATGAACATTACAAACTACAGACTCTGACGTGAGTAATGACCTTTTAATAAAAGTTCAACCTCATTATCATTACTCTGTACATTTCTCTTTAGTTCCAATAAATATGAGATTATCAGGTTAGAAAATAAAAGCAGTTTTAGAAAATGTCACTATATTCTATTTAATGTGAATGTTTCTAACAATTGTCTTTAATGCTGTTTTGTGTTCAGTAAAGTGTGTTGATTTCAAATTCATGTGAAGGCAGAAAACAGGGATTCAGACAGAGTCTACAAAATGTCCCAAATGAGTGCATGAGAGTGATTGTACATGAACATTGTGTCTTCTGTCATTCCTGTAAAATTCACCTCAGCTTCTTCTTAAAGTCTGCACTTAAATAGAAATGTAGAACAAGAGCTAAATGACACAGTAGT